>BJBW01006866.1:0-75601 GCA_004320125.1 Scolopax mira
CACCCCCAAGTCCTTCTCCTCAGGGCTGCTCTCCCGCCATTCCCCCCCCAGCCTGGGGCTGTACTTGGGGTTACTGACACTGGGGACCCTGAGCTTTTTGGGGTGTGAATCACTCATCGTTTCCAAGTGCCAAGGACCTGCTCAAGTAGCAGCTGGAGCAGGAGCTTAAAGCTGTGCCTCGTGCTCAGACTTTTGAGGGCCTGGAGTAAGGAACTTGAGCAAAAGCCATTTCATCCTCGTGTCCTGGAGGATTCCCTGGCCCAGCAGCTGCAGGAAACCACTGTGGGGAAAGCGAGATGCTGGTGGCCGGGCAGGGGGTACCTGGGATGAGGAACACATTGAGATCAGCTGGTGTCAGATCGAGCAGCTGTGATGAAAACAGCTCTTTTAGGGTTAAATATCTGCTACAGAGTGAACGGGGGCATGAAACCACAATATGGTAACTTGGGGCAATGGATTCAGCTACACACTAACCAGTGATTCAACGCATCTTCACCGTTTACTCCAGAGGTAACGATCTCCTTCTGGGCAATGAAGAAGAGGAGGGAGCAGCCAGTGCTGCAAGGAGTCGGTGTGAGTCTCTGTGTCTCTACGGAGAGACCAGGGCACAGACCTCGAGCCCAGAGGTGGGAGATGCCACACTCTCACACCACCCACACCTCTGCCCTCCCTTCCCTTCCTCAGAAACTGGGAATAATGGCAGCACCTTTGGGAAACACTTCTTTCTAAGAGAACTAAACCTGCTGTTCTTTTAAGGAAAAAAACAACATGTGGTGGGAGACTTTGGAGGAAAATAAAGAGATTTTGCCATTTCCCTCTGACAGATAATTCCGGTTACCTAGGAACAGACACACTTCTCTAATGCGGCCAGTTCTTCTCATCAAGCACAGGATGAGCATTTATTGTCTTGTGATCAGGAGAAAAACATAAACAAAAACCCCAGAGCTCCACAAGTGACACGGAACATCGCACACTTACACGCCACGTGATGCCCAACAAAACTGGGAGCCGGGTTCGGGTTAATGGTGTTAAGAAGTCTTAGAAATCTCATGTAAACATTTAAAAACATACAGAGAAGTCAAAACAAAACAAAACAAAAAAAGCCACAGTAGTTCAGGCAGCGCGTTGAGTCAACTTTCTGGAATTAGAGTTTGTAGCAAGGAAGAGGATGGAGGGGGGATGGGATGGGGGTCCCATGCAGAGGAGCTGGTTTCAGCTCTGCAGAGGTCTCTGGCAATGACTGGTGGCCACCTCAAAACCATTCCGGTGGGCAGGCTCCCGAGCACCCTTCTTGCATCAAGTATTTTCAACGTGACTCAAGGTGGGTGCTTCAAAACAGCCCCCCCCCCCCCAAGAATATCTAAGGGGGGAAAAAAAAAGAAATAAAGAAGCAGAGCGCAGCGTCCCCGGCAAAGCTTCTCCTCTTGGTTCCTTTGAAATCTCCAACCTGATGTGGCAAAAAATAAGGCAGACACCAATCGCTTTTGTGAAATTTTGGCAAGAGGGTGAGGATGGTGAGGGGCAGGGCCGGCGGGAGGGTGGTAAGGGGGGTATTTTGGCTTCCAAACACGGCCAACCCTGCTCTCGGCCCCGTTACCCCCTCTGTAGTGCAATCGTATTTCCAGGGAGTTCATCGACAGGCAGTTCTTTTATCACTCTCTGAAGGCAAGCGACAAAGAACACTTAAAAATCACATTTGACACAAGACAAAGGCACCTAAAAGCTTGACAACACGGTCAGGTCGTGTTCTGTTCAGAAGGCTTCAAGCGCTCGTACTTACAAGCACATTGTACACTCGCAAGGAAGGGGAAAAAACTAGAAACCAACCCCTCGTGTTGGGAGCACGTTAAATATCCCAGAGCCAGCAAAGGGCTGGGTCTGCAGCAGGGCCTCAGTGCTGCTTGTAAACGGAAACTGAGGGAGGCTCTGCTCTCGGATTTGGGGTTTGCTTTCGCTTTGGCCCTCGTAACAAAGGTGTCGCGTGGAGCCCGAGCAAAGGGGGATCTGCAGGGGCGATGCAGAAGGAGGAGCTCTCCTTCCTGAACTATTATTTATTTCATTAGATAAGGCACACGTAGAGACTGTTTTCAAAAGATCACTTGCAAATCAATTCCCACCAGCCAGGGCAGCCTCCCTGTCCCTGCCCAGGAGCCAATTTTGTTTTCCAGTTACTTGGTGTGAATTTGGAGCGACTCCACTTCCACTGTGGTAATCTCCTGTATTTCCTCCGCCAGCTTGGGAACTGGGCTGGCTCTGGGTCTGACCCACGGGCTGCCCAACACCCCCAGGCTCTGGGTCTAACCCATGGGGTGCCCAACACCCCCAGGCTCTGGGTCTGAGCCACAGGGTGCTCTGGATCTGACCCACAGGCTGCCCAACACCCCCAGGCTCTGGGTCTGACCCACAGGCTGCCCCACACCTCCCAAGTCTCCACAACGGAGCACTCTGTCCTTCACAGGCTAAAACTTTCAGAGCCAAAGAGTTTGAACACTCACTCCTTAAAAAAAATAATGGGAACCGACCCCCCAGTTTTGACAGGTTTGAAAAAAATTCACAGCAGGTTGTTGAGGGAGAAGAAGAAACTGCAGCCTCTGCTGCAGGTTGCTGTAAGACATGGGGGAATGGATGGCTCAGGCTACAGGAGTCCTGAGGTACATGCACAGAATGGAGATGAAGGAGAAGAGGGATGCTCACTCTCAGGGAAAACAATCCCTCCCAACAGCTTTATCCTCTCTTTAGCCAATACTTGGAGAAAGGCAAAAACCTCTCTCTCCTGCTTGTACCTGGAAGCAAAGTGCTGCTGCCTATGCAGGGGCAGACGAGGTCTGCCCAGCCAACATCAGTTATGAGGACTAACAAGCTTTCCTTGGTCTTTTCCAGGCCCCACTGAATAATGTTTGGATTTCAACTACATCAGCAGGAGGCAGAATTAAAACTATTCCTTGTATCAGAATTACTCCCAAACCCCACCGGGCCCCAGCACTGAGATCAACAATGATCCGGCTGCTGGCTGGGAGCCCAGAATAAAGGGTGTCCCAACAGGACCGAGTGTGTCCCGTGGAACATTCCTTGGGTCAGCACAAAACCTGGGTGCCACAGAAGTGGAATGGCACAGAGATGTTGTGCTGCCCACCTGTACCAGGGCAAACGTCACCCAGGCAGCCAGCTCCAAAGCCCAGCGGGCTTTAAATCAGGCTGTTAACGAGCCATCGTTAACCCAATGAGATGAATCTGCACCTTTGAAGCACACAGATCTGGCAAAAACTTCTGGCAGCGGGGAAAGCAAGGCTTCTAGTGAAACAATAATTGTAGCCAGACAGATGAGGACTGTTGTGGACTTCACATCTGAGCAACACTCACCCACAGCAAGCACCGTTATCTAAAGGATTCTTCACCAGAGAGAACAAGCAAATGAGGTTGTAGATTCTACAAATACCTTTGATATCACTAGTACCAAATAATTTAGGTGTCCCATTTCCCTTAGAGTGAAAGATTCCAGATTATTCATCCAGGAGAGTAAACACCAGCTGCTACTACTGCTCTGACTGTGTTTGTTACCATCGGGGAGGACTCGGCGGGTGCTGTGCGCGATGAAAATGGAGCAGGGAGGAGGGAGAAGGAGCAATCGATGGTGGTAGCGTTGGCCATGGAGGGGAAGTCAGCCTTTGTCACGTCTCCTCAAGCCAGGGCAGTGAAGGGTTGGTTCCTCAGCCTGCGACGAGGCCAATACTGGTAACTCAACGCCAACAAAAAGCTTCCCGAAAAGGCCGCGCAGAGCTCCGGAGGTGGGGAGGGCTGAGAGCACGGATCTTCTGTAGTGATGAGGAGGCAAAAACCAAAGTCCCCAAGGTTGACTGGGGTGCTCGGGGTGGGGGGTGTGTGTGTGTGGGGGGGGGGGAATGCAAATGATCTTTTCAAATAACAATAATATAAAGACCAAAAAGAAGAGAATCCAGGCAGTTTGCAGCTGTCGCTGCTTAAGGCCATTGGTTTCCCGGGGGGTAGTTGGGCACTGTGGGGTACTCTGGCAGGCTGTTCCCGGAAAAATTGCTGTACTGGGCCTCCCTGCTGGGGGGGTTCCTCCACGTGCCGCTGTTCCACTCGTCCTGAGCTTTCTGAAAGCTTCCACCAGCCCCTCGGTAGATTTTATGTACCTAATGGAGGAAAGAGAGGAACATCAGCAACAGGCACCCACCTCTTCCTCAGCAGAGCCAGAGTCACGCTGGTACCGCACCGGGCATTTGTTTGTCTCTCTCTGTGAAGAGCTGTATTTCCAAGGGAAAAAAAGCACTGAAAATGTAATAATACAGTGAACAGAGGTGCAAATAGATAATATCACACAGAATGATCTGGGGTTGGAAGGGACCTCTGGAGATCATCTCCTCCAACCCCCTGCCAGAGCAGGGCCACCCAGAGCAGGTCCCACAGAAACATGTGCAGATGGGGTTTGAATGTCTCCAGAGAAGGAGACTCCACCACCTCTCTGGGCAGCCTCTGCCAGGGCTCTGCCACCCTCACAGCAAAGAACTTCCTCCTTGTGTTTAGGTGGAACTTCCCATGGTCACGTCTGTGCCCATTTCCTCTTGTTCTTTCACTGGGCACCACTGAGAAAAGACTGGCCCCATCCTCCTGACACCCCCCTTGAAGTATTTATAGGTGTTGAGCAGATCCCCCCTCAGCCTTCTCTTCTCCAGCCTAAAAAGACCCAAGTCCCTCAGCCTCTCCTCGTAAGAGAGATGCTCCAGGCCCCTCATCATCTCTGTAGCCTCTGTTGTCCCCTCTCCAGCACATCCCTGTCCTTCTTGAACTAGGGAGCCCAGAACTGGTCCCAGTGCTCCAGATGGGGCTTCCCCAGAGCAGAGGAGCAGGATGACCTCTCTCAACCTGCTGGCCACACTCTTCGTGATGCCCCCCAGGATGCCATTAGCCTTCTTGGCCACAAGGGCCCATTGCTGGTTCATGGGCATCCTGTTGTCCACGAGAACTCCCAGGTCTTTCTCCTCAGAGCTGCTGCTCCAGCAGGTCAGCCCCAACCTGTGCTGGTGCAGGGGGTTATTTCTCCCCAGGTGCAGCACCTGACACTTGCCCTTTTTCAATTTCATTAGGTTTCTCCCGGCCCAACTCTCCAGCCTGTCCAGGTCTCTCTGGATGGCAGCACAGCCTTCTGTGTCACATTTTCTTTCAAAAGCACTTTTATTTCACCTCTTG
The DNA here is from genome assembly GCA_004320125.1 of Scolopax mira. Classification (NCBI taxonomy): domain Eukaryota; kingdom Metazoa; phylum Chordata; class Aves; order Charadriiformes; family Scolopacidae; genus Scolopax; species Scolopax mira. The sequence continues at coordinate 5,209 of BJBW01006866.1, forward strand.
AAAACCCTACACCTGCTCTGAAAGCAAATAACTCTTTGACCCAAAACCCAGGTGACCCAGTTTAGGTTTGAATTCAGGCCATGCTGGGAGCTGGCTCCGGTGGGCAGCACCGCTCTGACTCAGCCTCCCTTTGCGGCCACGCTGCGGTGTGAGCCTGGTGACAGCCACGGGCAGGTCGGGGACACGGAGGTGACTGTCCCTGCTGCAACTGGCCAAATGCCAGAGGGCACCCGATCCGGGCACAGCAATTGCCCCGAACCCTGGGAAAGGCAGGACTCGCTCTCCTGCAGCAGCGACGCGGGAGCTAAAGCAAAGGATGTCGTATTTGCCCTTGAACTGGACTTTTCCTTTCCACATCCAGTGGAGTTTCCCGTGCCCAGCACACACTGGGTGGGCACAGGAGCCCATAGGGTTCGTGGCCACCCACCTCCCGTGCACAGCCCTCCCAGGCACATACCGATACGGGCAGCGGAGCTGGCAGGGGCAGCGGGCTGGGAAGCCTGCCTGCTTTCCTATGGGGGGGGGGGGGGGGGTTGATAACATTACCCTTGCAGGCGAACATCTTTATTTTTGTCACATCCCCATTTTCTAAAGGAGAAAATATTCCATTTGGAAAGTGTCCAGCTGCTGGCTGGAGGATTTCAGCTTTTCCAGGCTGATGGAGCAGGGAGGGGGGGGAATCTGTGCTCCCCAGTGAGCCCCTCGGCACAGCAACCCTGCCTCCCCTGCACCCATCAACGGCAGAAAATTTAAACTTCTAGCATATTTAGGAGCCAGATCCTCCTTGACACTACAAATGGTGACTGAAATGGAGGTCACACTATTCTCTGCTCCCAGTTGCCATCTTGCTCCTCCTGGAATCTGCTGGAATTGAAACAAGGAACTCGCTGTGCATGGGGTTTGATCCTGCTGGGGCAAAACACTTGTGTTTTACCCCATCTTTGCTCCCCTCCCCGGGCAGGACAGAGGGCTGGAGGGGGCAAGCACAGCCCTGTGTCCCAGAGCACACCACGGAGCTCACATTTGTCACAAAGTCCACCAGTGCCTGACCCTTGTCCGCACACGGACGTGTGGAAGGTGAGGCAACGAGGCAACCTGTCCCTCCAGCCCAGCATGCTCTGGCAGAGGCAATGCTACGCCACATTTTGGGAAATGTCACCAACAGGCAGAGGTCACCTCAGCATTTTGTCTCACATTCCACCCCATAATTCCGCAAAACCCGCTCTGTGCCCAAATTCCTCGCTCTGTGCCCATCACAGCCCTGGGGAAGGCTCAGTCACGGTGACCCAGCAGGCACCCGGAGTTCAGAAGAGTGGAAACCACTGGTGTAATGAAACCAAGAGCTTTATCATTTTATTAATTTTTAATGGGGACAGACCCTTAGTATGGCTTGCTGGCCTTTGGGGTTTCCCTTTCTTTTTACATCCCTATTTCAACAAGTGTTTTGGGGAGAGAGACCCTACAGCACACATGCCTGAGCAGATCAACTGTCCCCCAGATTTCGTAGGGTTTCTTACGGGGGTGCTCTGGCAGCAGGAGCCAGTCCTTACACCACGGTCATTTCCCTTCCAGCACCTCCTGGCCCCTCCAGCAGCAGCTCTCCCCCCCGGGCCACCAGCACGCACCCTCAGCATGCCCAGCGCCTGCCCCCAGGGAGCTGTGTGCCGGCCAGGGGACACAGCTGACACCGAGCCACCTGTGAGCCCCCCCAGGGGCCAACCCCTCTCCAGCCCTTCTGCAGAGCTGGAATGGCTCCGCGCTCCTCTCCTCCAGCACGTCCACCCGCAGCAAGGGCAGAGCTCTGGCTCCGGTGTCCCCATTCCCAGGAGCATCACCAAGGTTACCCCCGTGCAAAACCAACCGTGCCAGAGGGAGAGTTAAATTTGGGATCCCGTAGAGCCCCAGAGCAGCAGCAGCCTCCACTGCGATTTCAAAGAGGCTTTACCCCCAGCTGGTGGCTCCGGCCGAGCTCGGGGAGCGGAGCATCATCTCCCCGAGCCCTCCCGTGCCTCGGCCCGTCCCCGGCAATATTCAGGTTAAGCCTCCGGTGCTTACGCTGCTCTGCAAATTCAGGCAGAGCTCTTCTTCCCGATGACGTTAAACTCATGCAGTTTTCCCAGCTATAAAGCCTGGTTTAATCAAAGTTGCAATTAAACCTGACAATCTCCTTGTGCAGACTCCAAAATAAGATTAGGAACAGCTAAAATTAGTCTAATTTAGTGTTAATCATTAATCCTTTTATCCACTCTTAATCCAATTTAAATGTCCACACGACGCGCTTGCACAGACTTTGTAACTCAAATTTAAAACAAAATTGAATTAAATATTATTTAATTAAATCAACACAATCTGAGTGCTGCTATAAGAGGCGTTCGCCACAGATGATTATCAACTTCTTGGTTAACCCTCAAAATCATGCTGGGCTCCCTGCTCTCTCTCCCTGCTGCTCCTCCAGCTCTTAGCACTTTGGGATCCCACAGACATCTCCACCTGCATTTCCCGAGTCAGAAGCAGCCTGCCCAGCCCGCAGGTTGGGAAAGAGACTTTCAGGAGGGGGAAAAAAATTCTGCCTCAAAACCCCCCCTTTTTTAGGGTTGGTTTTTTTTTTTTTAGGCAAAATGTCATGATTCTAATGCTTCCCACTGACCTTTGTGTCTGGGATTGTTCACTGCACAGACTCGCTGGGCCCTGGGGTCTGTGTGGGGCCCGAGCAGCTCTGGATGCTGGGGGGGCGCAGGGGGGAGCACAGAGCTCACACCCCCAGCCAGCCCGGCCCGCAGGTACCACGACCATCAACTTCCCCTGTCTAATTGCTGTCTCCACCAGCTATTTTTTCTGCAATGGTCACTTTTTGGAGCATTGCAGAAGAGAAAAACAGAGCTCAAAAGCAGGAATCAGCTGCAACCTTTGCTGCCAAGTTGGCAGAGAAGATAAGGACCTTTTATTTCAAGAAAAAAACCCCAGACACTGAGGAGGGATAGACAAGTCTTTAGCAACTTTTATAGCTGGTCTTGCAATACAATTTCCTAAGCACATTCAAAACTTGCTTAAAAAAAAAAAAAATCCTCACAAAGTTTTCACGGGCAGTTTCCTTGGAGTGCTCTGATCCCTGAGAACGCCCTCCCGCCCCCCGAGGGGGCAAATCCTCCGGCCTCCCTCAGACTCAGACGTGCGGGATGTGAGGAGCCAGGGGTGACTCACTGCTCCTCCATCCCTCGGCAGAGCTCAGCAAGGAAAGCCACCCCAGGATATTCAAGCACCACGTCCCTCAGAGATGGACCAGCCACTGCCCAGGCTCCGGTGGCCAGTGAGCCCAGTGGCGTGTGGGGCATTAACACCTGGAGCTGCCCAGGGAGGGCAGGCGCAGGGGGAAGAGGAGAGGGGAGGAAGACAGCATCATCCTCGCACAAAGGATTGACAAGAGTCTGGAATTGCAACCTCAAAACCAGCCTGAAGTCTGACTTAATTATAGAATCAGAGAATCCTTTGGGTTGGAAGGGACCTTAAAGATCATCAAGTCCAACCCCTATGAGCCAGTTCAGTGATTTTAGGGCAGAATTTGGGCAGTGTCACCTGATAGGGCAGTTTTTCGGAAAGGAAGGTGTTCAAAACCTCCAACAAAAGAAAAAGGAGAGCCGGGTAACTAATACTCCAGCAGTTCCCACATTTCTCAGAGCTTTCTTCTGCTCCTTTCTCACACCCAGAAACAAACTGGTGCTCGGCCCCGGCTGTGTCACACACAGGGACATGCCAGCTGTGGCACCAGTGACACCGTGGGGGCAGGAAGGGGAAACATGGCACCAGTCACTCGTGTCACAAGTTATTCACATCATGGAGACGTTTCTCCTGGGCAGGACCGAGATAAAACCCAGCTCAGGGGCATCAAACACCCATTCCCTGTGCTACCATCCCTCCTTTCCATGCGCTGGAGAAGCCCCCTTTTCCACTCCATTTGAGGACAAGACCCCTTTGACTCCAGCTTGCTCTGGGGGCTCCCTACCCACCCTTTGGGCTGCACCTTGTGGGGGTTCCCCAACACCCCTGGGTGCCCCTCCAGGCTGCCCTGGGGAGCCTGGGCAGTAGCATCCTTTACAGCATCATTTGTGAAGGCTCCCTCTGAGCTTTACCTCCTTCCACAAACACCATCTCCCTAAAAATGCTGCTTTCACACGACCCCACACTGTGCTACAATTCCCAGCAGAGCAACTCCCACCATCTCAGCCGGAAGAATCAGGTGAGAAACCTGCTCAGACACCGACATCCCCGCTGCGAGACCAGAAGCTGTAAATCCCAGCAACTTCTTGGGGCTGTAGCCATTTCTCTAAGGTCACGGCTGCTAAAACGTGTACATTCCCTCGGGCAGAGCTGTACGTGCGGGGGTGGGGGCACGGGCGGAAGCGGGTGATGATGTCATGAGCTGGATGATATTGATGCAACGCTCCACGGCAGCCAGCCCGGCAAGAAGGGCGAGAGTGCTGCCTTCTGGTTTTCCCCAAAAAGGAAATATGCCCTCCTTTAGGTGAATCACAAGGAGTAACACTGACAACGGGGCATTACAGAGTTTCAGCATCAAGTGTAGGAAAAGTCAGAAGTAGGGTTGCCTGTGACTTTCACTAATTTAGGAGTTTCCAGTTATTGCCTTATTTCCAAGAAATCCCGGTGCTGCCACAGGCTGCATCTCTCTGCTTTCTAGTGGTTCCCTTTGCCATGAACCACCTAGAGAAACCTTTAGCACACACGTCTTCACACCTTGTCCCGGGGAACACCTTCCTTATGCTCCACTGAGGCATTTTTTCCCCCACCTCACTCCCAGGGAGGGCAGCTTTGCTGAATTGGACTTTGCACAAATCCCAGCCCTAAATCCAAACCCTGGAATATTTCAGCAGCTACAGACACGGCCCCTCTCCCTCGTGCCCAAGGAGAGCTCAGGGAAGCTCCTACTAATATATTAAATATTTCTTACAGGCACATGGAGCCTGTTTCACAGCCCTGGAGCTGCATTGCAAGCGGTACCAAAGAGCCAAGGATCCAAAGAGCCAAAGATCCAAAGAGCCAAAGATCCCGCCTGTGAAATCGACTGGAGGAGAGAGATTTTTTTTTTTTTTTTTTTTTTTTTTTGAGAGGGAGAACACTTCACAAGTTTTGTTAAAAAAAAAAAGTAGGNNNNGGACGGCCCGTGCTGGCGGCGTGCTCAGGGCACTGGGGGCACCCTGCCCGCCCCGGCCCGGCCCCCCCCGCCGGTCCCGCCCGCCCCGGCGGCGATATAAGGCGGCAGCGGCGGGCGGCGGGGCAGCAGCTGCCGAGCGGAGCCGAGCCGAGCTGAGCCGAGCCCACCCACCGCAGCGCTCACCGCTCCCCGCCCCGCAGCCGCCGCTGGGTAAGGGGGTGCGCTGGGGGGATGCGGGGAGACGCGATGGGAAGGATGCGGGGGAATGAGCTGGGAGGGACGCGGGGGGAAGCTGTGCACAATACGGGGGACCATACCGGGGGGGTCCTGGCTGCATCCCGCAGCCCGGCGCCGGCTGCGCTCCCGGGCAGCTCTCTCCTCCAGCCCCCGCATCGCCCCGCTCTCCGGGCAGATGCGTCTTACTGGAGGGAGCCTCTAGCAAAACATCAAAAATCCCCACTTAACGCAGGGCGGGGGGGCGTGCAGAGCTCGCCTGGGGGGCTCTGACCACTACAGGGAAAGCAGCTGGATTTAACTGATGTCCCTCTCTCTTCTCTCGCAGAACTGACATCTTCCAGATCCACAAACAAAATGGAAACCATGCACGAGCTGATCCCCTTTGCCAAAGAAATGCTCAGCCAGAAGCCCAACAGGAAAATGGTGAAGCTGTACATGCTGGGCAGCGTGCTGGCTTTCTTTGGGGTGGTTATTGGTCTGGTGGAGACAGTGTGCAGCCCTTTCACCTCTGAAGGGAGGCTAGAGGAGGAGGAGGAGGAGAAGAAACCTGCCCCGACGCGAGAGCAAATGCTTCCACAGAAGCAGGAGGATTTGATCTTGGACAAGAGCAAGAAGGTGGTGGGGACGCAGCAGAGGGCCCTGGTGACCAGACCACACGCCTCCTAAGAGCCGGAGAGGTGCCTGCTGAGCAACCAAGCACAAGAGACTCTGCTGTCCTGCCCTACCTGGTGGTGGTTCCAGCAAGAAGAGGGAAGAGTTGGCTGAAGAAGGAGACCGCAAGTGCGAGACTTGAGGGAAGCGAGCGGTTATATTTGCTGCTGTGCAGCAGTGGGGAAAAAATACCTTTTGTTGGTATAAAAATGTGCAAGATGCACAGCATGGTTTCTTATTTTTATTACAAATGCATTTTACACCATTTTGCAAAATCAATAAATATTTTATATGGTACCACAGCTCTCTAGCTGCGTTTATTTTCAAAGCTGCCTCTTACTGATTTGCACATGGGTTCCACTCGTGCCTCTGGCTTCTCTTGGGGGACCCAGGGAACAGGTAAAGGTGGGGGCTGCACCCTCCAATGAAGCCCCCTCTTCGTGGCTGCTCTGGGACCAAGGGGGTGGCCCTTCCATATTTCCAGCAGCTTCTCCCTTTCAAAATGGGCCAACTGGAGGGGGGAGAGGAGGTGGCATTTGTGTGATACGGGTGACAGACATGTCCCGAGCCGGAGGTGGGGCTGTGCCTTTCAGGGGTTATTTGGGTTTAATGGCACAGATTTGTGTCTGCCACAGCCACGTGTGCCCAGAACTGCTTGGGAAAAAGCCAAACAACCCAGTCCATCCCCCAGCAAGCCTCTAACAAACTGCGGCTGCTGCACAGCTAAAAGATCTTCTAGCTCTACTGGGATCCTTCACAAACTCAGCAGAGACACCTAATTGTGCAGAACCATGTTGGCTTCCAGTATCACGGGGTGTCTCAGAGAGAAAGACAGACTGGCACAGGCAGCCCAGAGGGTGTGGAAACAGGGCTTCAGTGCTGTGTCCAGGGCACTGCCAGACTCATCAGAGGACTTTCACCTATTTAAGTTTTTCCTGGGGTTAGTAAGAATCTCCTGCATTCAGGACTAGGTCATGTTAGTCCAATAAACCCTCCTGATGGCCTCAGCTGAAAGATCCAGACCACGCTACAGCAGGGAGGGAAGGGAAATAAGGGAAATAGCCCCTGCAGCCACGACTGGGGAGAAAATCGCCCTTTATCTGCTCAGTGGCAAAGAGATGGGCAGAGGCAGGAGGGGGCTACACACCTTGCACAGAAACCAGGAGATGTACCAGGGATATGCCACTATCCAGCTAAAGGGAAAATAATTGATGCAAACAGCAAGAGATCATGAAAATTAAAAAGCACTGCCTGACACCAGTGCTGAATGCATCGCTCCTCACAAAGTGGCACAAGTTAAGATCAGAATCTGAAAATACAAGAACACAGCTGAGTTTCACCCTTACATTTTCATAATACATAACCATGCAATCTGTTTTGTTGACAATTATTTCTGCCAAAAAACACAGCAGCACATTGTGGAGGAGGAATCCTACTGAGCCTGCACAAAAGCTCTGTTCAAGCATAAAGTACCTTTTCCTCATGGGGAAAGGAGCAGAGTCTAACGAAATTAAAAACAGCCTTTGAGAAATACTTCGTTTAGTTCATAATCAAGCCTTTTGCTCTCTGGCACAGTGGAACTACCAAACACTTCATTGATACCAATGGAAATTTCATGGGCAAATGTGAAAGGAGAACTCAGGCCTGAAGAAAGCCACAAGCTGACCAGTGCCCCCAGTTCCAGCTCTAAGGAGGTTCTAGGTTTGCAGCATGGCCTCAGGGACAGGGAGGGCTGGCCTGGAATTCCCTGTGGCACAGTCTGGTGCATGGATAAACCAGGGACCTGGGTGTCTGTGGTTGAGTCAGGCACGAAAGTGTTGCCAGGTCTGAGCTCTCACACCGCTGTAGTTCAGAAGCTGCCATGGGGCTCAGCAGCTGATAAATGGATTAAACACAGATGAGAATCACGTCTCTGTCCAAGGCAGCTGCAAACTCTGTCCATCACACATTGGTTCCCAAGATTTGCCCTTCTCTACAAATTGTAGGTGTCTCACCCAGCCCAATGAGAAAATAGTAAAAATGAGGTGACAGAGCTGGTTCTGGGGCAGCCCAGCTCACCAGTCCCGGGGCAACTGGGGAGCTCCAGGTGAACCCACCCAGGCTGGCCTCCATCACGTCTGGGTTCGGATCTCAGGTTGTCTCCACATCACATGGGTTACCCCCCGCTGCCTACTCCTCCTCGACACAATCATCCAGTCACGGGGTTTAGGAGCTTAAAGCAAAGAGGTTTGTGGAACAATCAAAATAGTTCCTCCTAAGACAGCTAACGGGATTAGAGCTAAACCACGGCGCTTCTGGAGCCAAGTCGGTAAAATCGTGTCCTGCAGAAGACAATCCCCTGCCCCTGACGCACTGCAAGCCCAGAGCTCGTTACCTCCCGCATATTACCCCAAAAGGGCACCCGGGAGATCAAGCCGACGCGTTACCGTTTCCACAGGAGATTGCACAGATCCTAGAGAGGACCAGCTCTCTGCGGGTGGGGAATCAGACACGTATTAATGGCTGATTTTACCACAAGCCCATCTAAAGTTTTATTTAAACCACAGAGTGATGAGTTCAATGCGCACAGAGGCCTAGCAATCCATGTCACATCACTCCAACTATGACGGATGAGACACTTGCCAGAAGCAGTAGATTAAAGGGAACTTCCCTGTCTTTACAGCACAGCACGACTCCCCACACCAGCCCATTTCCCAGCCCCGACCCCTGAGCTCCCTCACGTCTGTGTGTCCACACCGGGCACTGAAGAAATACAACTGCCACAAACACAAGCCCACAGGACCAACATCCACACACAAGGGAGCACGGCGCAGTCGTTCCAAAAGCCTGTGTGTGAACTGCAAGGAGAAATTGTAATTGTAAGTACTGGGACATAGCAGAGAGCAACCAGATAGAACGAGCTGTACAGCTGGTACCAGTAAGGACACCCCCATGCAGAAGCATATGGAGCACTTAAGGCTGAGTTAAACCAAAGTCCTGAGGGATAAGCTCTTGAGGAGAGCCACACGTTGCCCAAGGTGTGAGGTACATCATCACCCAGCGTCACATGAGGTTGACTTCTGTTATTCTCTTTCTTTTAAGGCTTGTCTGAAACCAGTTTACTTTAACCAGTAAATGTGACAGATGCATTAAATCCTCAGGAAAACCCAGCTGGTGTGAGATCTGGTATTCGTCTGTACCCGTCCTGCAACACCTCTTCAAAGATCTTATTTCAGCTTGGAGCCAACATCCAAGCTTTCATCATCGGGAGCTGAAGGCCATCAGAAGCCCAGCAGCCCTCCCTCAGAGACCAATCCCCTCAAGGGCACGAGCTGAGCGTCTTCAGAGTCCCCACTCACTATTTGCAGTTTGGGCTCTGGGTGTTTCAAGAGCTGCCAGGCTAAAATTAGGGGCCCAGATAAGCATAACAGCCCCTGCCACCCAACACCAAGGACATCAGGAGCATGGACAGGGGCCAAGACTTAAAGCAGCCACAGCACCAGCAATCAAATATCACAGCAGCAATTCCTGATTTGGTCACGCAGGAAAAAAATAAATTTAGTGTTTAGACATGGCTTATCATCACAGCATTTTCTCTAAAGCAGCAGTGAGTAGAAATATCACGTAACCCAAATACAGCCCTACCGTCATCTCGCGTTTCCCTTGGACTTTAGAGTGAAATTTTCGGGAGCAGCACTGCCATGACAGCGATGGCACTGGCAGGACATGGGCACTGGCAGGACATGGGCACTGCCCGCCGGCCGTGCCGAGAAACACACCTCTGTCACGGCCCAACGGCACCGTATCGGCCCAATGCAAACATAACCAAGGGCAGCCCTTTATAAGGGAGACATCCATAAAGAAAGGAATTCAATCTCTGCTCACAGTAAAATATGCTGGGAGGCTGTGTATGAGAAATAATGTCTTCATGTCTACGTGACAAAGGGAAGGGGGGGGGGAAGAAAATCCTCTGCATTTAACAAAGATTTGATAACGGGTTGAAAAAAGCCAGATCTCGCTCAAAACAGGAAAAAAAAAAAAAAAAACAGAAGTGGTATCTCAATTGCTGCCAAGTGCTTTGAGCCCCTGAGCCACATGCACAGACCTGCCCAAGCCCCAGTCCTGCCCCTGGAACGTGTTCCCTGCGGGCAGTGTGGGGCTGGGGGGCACAGCAGGGGCTCCCCAACAGCCCCACTGGCTGCTGGGCCAGTTTGCCGTCAGAACCAGTCCCCTTCACGTCCTCCTTTCCTTCCAGCGAGCTCCAGGCAGCGCTGAATGAAGAACCCCCCTTGTGCAGAGGGGCCAGCACAACGCCGAGCATCGCTCCTTGGAGAGCAGGGCCTCAAACAGACGAGGGATCCAGCAGTGATCTGCAGCAGGGGATACACCCAGGAAAATTCACATGCAGCCCTTCCAGAATGAAAAGGCTTCTCCCCCACACTCCTGGGCTCCATCCCACTGGTCCTGGACCGGGCACACCACCGGGGTCCCCCCTGCCAAGGCAGGAAGGTTTGGCAGCAGCGGGGCCAGGATCGGCTGAGATCAGAAGACGTTTCTGTGTGGTCACCTCTTCCTGCCCTCCTCTCCCTTCCCTCGCTTCCCACCCCCAGGAAAAGGTTAAAAAACAAGTTCTTAAGTTGCCAACAGCAAAACAAACCCAGAAAAAGCTGCGAGTGGGAGTGAGGAGCCGCAGCGCCCGGGAGCAAAGCCGGGTGGGCAGCAAAGCTCCCGCTGTCAGCACAGCCCCCAGCCCTCCCGGGGACCAGGCCAGTACCCCCTGCTCATCGTTATTATCAGCTCCTCTGTTTCACACAACTCCTCCAAACTGAGCCACAGCTCCCACTGAACACCACACCAGCACCGAGCTTGGCTCGGGACCCACGGGGCTGCCCCACATCTCCCCACACAGAGCAAAGAGCACGATCCCCTCCCAACACACTCAGACGCACACAAAGGTTGACAGTTATTGCTTTACTGGGGGATCCTAAGGCCAGTAATAAACAACAAGAACTGAAAAGAGCCTCTCTCCCCGTCGGCGACACAGACGAGATCCCAGCCGAGGCGAGGTTAATTAGTTCAGTTATTTCAGGCCAAGGAATGAAACGGTTGCCCCATGATCATGACCCAGGCTCAAAGCAAAGGGAGGCAGGAGAAGGCAGTGACTGTACCGGTGTTCTCTGACCAAGTTCTCTGCAATGGGGGGGGGCGGGGGTGTCCCTCAGACTATACTCACTTAAGAGTAAGAGCAAAGCTCTTGCAGAACTCAAAGCGGGAGCCCTGGCAGAAAGGACCCTCATTTCTCTGTAGAAAACAACATCTGGTGTTTCACTGCAAACCTCCCTGTGTCCGAGTGGCCCCGTGGAGCTGGGGTGGTAGCACCCCCAGTGCTGGGTTCAGCTCAGCGCCTCTCCCCCCGCTGCTCACAGAGAGAGATGAGAAAATAAACCCTTCCCCAGCAAAGCCATTATGGAGCCATTTGGGGGTGATACCCGCTGCTGGGCGCCCACTGCCCGGCATCCCAGGGACAGACAGATGCTTCAGGGCGCAGAGCAGCGATGCTCTGGGGGGGCACAGGACCTTTGTGTGTCCCCACGGCAGGGGGATGTGTCCCCACGGCAGGGAGGCAGCCCCCAGTCGCTCCCCAGACCCTGACCCCTGCGAGCCACCAGACCCAAAGAGCATCTCCGCGTGTCCCCCTGTCGGGTGCCGGCAGGAAGGAAAGCCCACGTTTAACCACCTGCACCAGGCTCCCTCTGATGTTCTCCAAGTGAAACTTGACGCTGCTCGGCAAAGACACACCTCTTCCAGGGTGTTGTGCAAAATTCTGCATTTTAACGTAGGACAGGAAATATGAAAAGAGCCGGGCAGAACCCAAACAGCACCCTCGGTTAGGCCGAGCTTCACCAGCTCCAGAGGCAAATCGAAGGGTTTGCTTCACTTATCCATCCTCCCGAGACTTTTCCAGTGCTTTGGAAGTTGCAGTTCCTTCGCTCACAGGTTTTTAAGGATTGGCATTGCCGCTTCCCTCTGGAGCAGCTCCGCAGAGGGCTTTTTTCCCTCCCTTCTCTTTCATGCTTTATTTCCTGACTCCACAGTGGGATGGGTCGGTTGCAAAAGATTCTCATTCCCTTTTTGGGATTGGTTTTGGCCTTCTGGTTTTATTCTGCGAGGGATAATTTCAAACCGGGTAAGTATTAAAAGTGACTCTGTCTTTAAGAAAAAAAATATTAGAAGCCACATTTGAGTGTTTTTGCATAGAAACTGTACAGAGCTTGGACCAAACCCCGCCTGAGCCTTTGTGTGGTGGGCGATGCTGAAAAGTTGCTTTAACAAAGATTTTAAATCAAACTGAGCAAGTAAGATGCAGAAATACTTCCCGAGGGAGCAGGTGAGGCAGGAGGTCTGAGACAGAGGGGGCTCTCAACGCTCCCTTTGCCAGTGTGCAGCAAAAGAATTTATAAACATGACTTTTAAAAGTTGGATTTTAGGGTTTGAAGCATGCATTTAGTGGATGCTTTTTATTACAAAGTTGTTGGGGTATTTCTCAGCTGTTTTCCTGATTTGTGGAAAAACTGCTGGACGAGGCGAGCGCTGTCCCCGAGTCGCTGCATTCCGTGAGGAGCCACAGCTGCTCCTCGGTGCAGCTTTTTCCAGCAGATGGAAGAGACATCCTGGTGCTGGACGCTTTGCGCTTGTGGGCTCATTTAGCTTCCAGTTAACTACTTCCTCTGAAGGGCATTAGGGGATTTTTATTTTTTTTTAAATAGCATTTGGATAAATTAAATCCCCGTGCCTTGGTCCCCAGAGATGCTGAAAGGGAAGCGGGTGATTGTCACCGGGGCGAGCACCGGCATTGGAGAGCAGATGGCGTATCACCTGGCACGGATGGGGTCCCACATCCTGATCACAGCTCGGACAGAGGCCAAGCTACAGAAAGTAAATGGCAAGCTGGGCACTCACACGGGCACGTTCCTGGCAGTGCACACACAAACATAGAAGGCCAGTCTCACGTCACAGGTACACGTGTGAGGACGTGCAATCACCACAGCACAGGTACCAGCGAGGCACAGTCACACACGCTCGTGCTGCCCGGGCTCCTGCATGCACAGAAACCCCTCTCCTGCAGACACACGCACTCATAGCACATATTGGGGTATTTGAACTCGCTCAGTTAAGTACACGTATCCTCATCCACACAGGCTGCCTCAGCACACACACACCCTCATTCCACTGCGGTGATATACACACTCCTGCTCACCGACACGCATGCACTCCCGGCACACACCGCCTTGGGTAACGCGTTCGCCAAAAGGAGTCATTTCTCAGGCTCCCTTTGAGCCTTAAAAGGCTCCAAACACACTCCTGAAAGTCCAAACCGATGGGTACACACGACAGGGAACATAGACCACCCCCCCAGTTTTGCTCCCGCAGAGGCGTCGCAGGGAGGGAGGGGGTGTCTGACGCCCGGTGTTGGTGTTGGTGCAGGTGGTGGAGCGGTGCCTGGAGCTGGGGGCAGCCTCGGCGCGGTACGTCAGCGGCACCATGGAGGACACGGCCTTCGCCGAGCACGTGGTGAAGGAGGCAGAGACCTCGCTGGGTACGTTTCCAGCCTGCTCTCCACAAACAACAGCACTACATCGCGTCTCACCTTGCCACGTGCCCACTAAAACAAGCAGGAGAGATAGGGATGGGGCGAGATGGGAGAGATTTTGCCCTAAATTCTGCCCTTTTCCAGTCTCGCTTCTCTGCCCAGCTTCATTGCTCCAGCTCAAACTGAACTGCGCTCCCGATTTCAGCTCTGTGCCCTTGTGACATCCTGTTCCAGTATCGTAATCCTGGATTTCATCACCCCAGCTACCGTGGTCCGAAACCCTCCATCGGGCCCGTAGCAGCCTCGCCATCACGGTCATGGGTCACGGCTGCGGTAACGCAATCCTTCGCTCGGTGCACAGCACTCTGCCACCCCAAGCCCACAGACAGCTCCAGGGTCATCTCCCTCGTGCCATGGCATTTGTGTTTGGAACCAGGAAAAAAAAAAAACCAACCAAAAAACCAAATTTTTTTACTGGCAGCCACCATCCGGAACATATCCTCCCTCCAGAGAGGACAGGCCGCAGCTCTGACCCAAAAACCTGATTTCTTGTAATGACATTGATGCTGCTCCCAGGAAAGGCTCTGCTGACTGAACCCTCTCCCACCCAGCACTAATCTTTAAGGTTCCTTCCACCTCTAACCATTCTACAATAACAATCTCCTCTGTTTGCAGGAGGCCTAGACATGCTGATTCTAAATCACGTCGGCACATCATATTTCGGTTACTTCGATGGGGACGTTGGGCACGTACGAAAGCTCCTGGAGATCAACTTCCTCAGCTACGTGGCCATGACCGTGTCCGCCCTGCCCTTGCTGAAGCAGAGCGAGGGCAGCATCGTCGTGGTTTCATCCATGGCAGGTGAGTGGGAGCGAGGTAGGTGACACGGGATTCAGTCCAGAGGCACCACGGGCTGATTTTCAGAAGTAACAGCACTTGGAGACATGGGGCATCCCAAAGGAGCCGTAACTGTGTAACACCTTCCACAAACCAAAAAAAACCCCCACAAACCAACCAAAAAACCCCAGATCTTTTTTGTATTTTCTCAATGGAATTTGTTCTCTGATGCAATCCACTCACCCCACTTGCTTTTTGACCAGCCCTGCTATTAAACCAAACACCTGAGCGCCAGGCTCACTAGAGCAGCAGAGCTCACACACCTCCAGTTTTACAGAGAAAAGCAGAAATGCAGTAATTTCTCACTGCATTGATCTCTGACAATTCATCCTGGTTTGGTAGGTCAAGTTGCTGCTAATATTTGTAAAGCTAGTTATTAACTGACTCTATTCACAAAAACACTAACAGATGTCCCCATTCCCAGCCAGTATGATGGTTACTCTTGTGGTGATCAGCTTAGCTCAGGATCCAGAGACAAGAGCTTAAACTTTGCTCCATCTCCCCCCTCGAGGGTTTCCTGGTTATTGCGGGTTGCTCGTGCCCTGAGCAGAGACATGAGACAGAGTTTTGGCTGTAAGACCTTAGAAGAGCTGGAAGCTGACAGGAATATTTGTAACGCTGCTGTTCAGGTGCCAGGATGACATTTCACTAACAGTAAACCCCCTTTGGGTAAAATACTTTACTTGATGAAAGGCAAAACAGAGGTTGGGGCAGAGCAGCTTTCTGTGCTATAACAGAACTTTACTCTGTGTCCAGGTAAAGTCGGGTTTCCCTTTACGGTCCCCTACTCTGCAACTAAGTTTGCCTTGGATGGATTTTTCAGCTCCCTGAGGCAGGAATTCACCATTCAGAGCATTAATGTTTCCATCACACTCTGCATCCTCGGCTTCATCGATACCGGTAAGATCAGCGCTGTCTGATCCAGCGGATCAGGAGCTGAGCATCAGCTTCTCACCCTCTCATCCTGCCCTTCAACTCCCTCTGCCACCAACTCTCCCCTTTCACCTCTGCCGCTGCTTCTCCTGCTCCAGCACCGGGTAGCACAAGTGCACACAAAACACTGTGGTCTCTGGGGCATCCTATCGTAGACTGGTTTGGGTTGGAAGGGACCAGCTGTGACTGGTTGTAGAATCGTAGAATTGCCTGGGTTGGAAGGGACCTTTCAGATCATCTCGCCCAAACATAACCTAACTCTGATAAAAACCATCATTAAACCACGTCTCTAAGCCTCTCCAAATAGGTGGGAGAATGAAGCTGCTGAGGGGTGTGGAGAACAAACATGAGAAGCAGCTGAGGGAGCTGGGGGTGTTCAGCCTGGAGAAAAGAGGCTGAGGGGAGACCTTCTCACTCTCTCCAACTCCCTGAAAGGAGGGGGTACCCGGGGGGGGAAGGGGGGGTGGTCTCTTCTCCCAAGACACAGGCGATGGGATAAAAGGAAATGGCCTCAAGCTGCAACAGGGGAGGAACAGATTGAATATTAGGAACAATTTTTATATGGAAAGGATTATTAAGCCTTGGAATGGGCTGCCCAGGGAAGGGGTTGAGGCACCATCCCTGGAGGGATTTAAAAGATGAGCTGCCATAGTGCTCAGTGATGGGTTTTATCAGAGTGAGGTTGATGGTTGGACCAGATGGTCCTGAAGGTCCCTGCCACCCCGGACGGTTCTGTCATTGTATGTAGCATGCAGAAAGAACTGAGTTTTGAGGCAGTTTTTTGGCGGAATGGAGGCAGGACGCAGCAGAGGCCCGGCCGGACGGGGCTTTGAGCGCCGCGGCTGGCGGGCGGTGTCCCTGCGCGGGGTGGGCCCGAGCCGCTCCGCGATATTGACCGCCGTTTCCCCGCTCGCTGGCCCCGCGGGACGCCCCTTGTCCCCCGAGCCCCCGCACTGACGGTCTCCCCGCGCAGAGAGCGCGGTGCGCGCCGCCGCGGACCTGCTGCTGGTGGCGCCGGCGCCGCGCGCGGAGTGCGCGCTGGAGATCCTGCGCGGGGCGGCGCTGCGCCGGCGCGAGCTCTACTACCGCTACGCGGCCACGCGCCTCCCGCTGCTGCTGCGCGACTGGGCCGCCGAGCTGCTGGACTACCTGGTGCGGAGCCGGTACCGGCTGGACCGACTCGCGAGGAGCCCCCCCGAGCCCCCGGCCCCCGACACCGCCCGCCCCGGCAACTGAAGGCGGCCTTCCGGCGGCGGCCGCCGGCTCGGGAGGGTCGCTCCGCCGGTGCGACACCCTCCTCTGCCGGCGGAGAGCGGCCGCGCAGCCGCTCCGCCCGCCCCACGCCTCCGCTTGCGCTTCCAAAAGTCCCTCGTTTCGGCGATTTAAGCAGATGGGCATCGCCTCCGGGCGCGGAAGAGGGGGGGGAACTCCCCCGAACCGCCGTGTCCCGCCTGGTCGGGCCCGTCCCCCCGCCCCGGACCAGGGAAAAGTAGTTACAAACTAATTAATAAATAAAATGTACTAACCCGACAGTTTCGCGCGTGCTGTGGGTTCTTTATCCCCCGTCTCCATTACGAGATGCTGCTGTGAACAGGCAGCTCCACTGACTCCCCTTTCACCAGAAAGTTGAATCCCTGCAATAATCATTACGGGAGGAATAACCTCCTTTTTAGCCTAGTTTTTGTTCATTTAATGGCCAAATGCGAGTTTTTACCCCAAGCAGAACTTTCCAAACTTGGTGGTCGGTTCCTTACACAAAGCACAAGCCCCCAGCGAGCTCTGTGCTGCTGCCCTCAGCCTGGCACCACCTGCACCTAACATGGTTCTGGCCATTGGGGCACCAACTGGTCTGTTCCGAGACAAAACAATGCAAACCCTCCCCAAAACCCTCCCCAAATCCTCCCCACCGAGACACTCCCCAGGATGGGTTTGCTCCCCACTTTCTAAAGGAAAGCAGGAACTGGTATTTCTGTTCTCCTTACCCAGGGATCACCTACACAAACCAGTGCACATGGAGTGGGTTTTGCCCTTTAAACTTTCAGAAAGTGATTTGCAAACCCATTTACCATAAGCCCAGGCAGACGCCGAGCGGTGTGACACACACCCCTCGGGAAAGCTGGAGATCTTTAGTGTTCACCTGCTTGGCTCTTTTACTGCCCTATGCAACCAGTGGGATCCTCAAGACAAGAGTGCCATTTTTCGGGTGTAAGAGCCCCCCAGCAAACAGCAATGGTGGTATTCCATAGGGTGGTATCCCATAGGGTTAGCATGAATCATAGATCATTCTGCTTGGAAAAGACCCTTGGAATCAAGTCCAACTATCAACCCTCCCCTACACCATATCCCCCAACACCTCATCTAAACAGAAGCACTGATAATGATCTGAAAAAATCAAACTTTGCCAGCCCTGCTCTCTCTAGATGTTCCTATGAGCCTGTCCCGCCGTGATCACCAATTAATAAACCCTTGTGGCAGCCAGCAGGGAAGGGACATGTTGCTTTGGTTTTAAGCACAGAGTGGAGAGAGAAGGATGCCCGTTCCACAGAGGGCTGCACTGAGGGGACAGAGGTGTCCCAGCCCCAAAGGCGGCCACCAAACAACACTCCCACCGCTCAACAGGGCAAAAAGCTTTTCAGTGCCTTCAACAATCTCACACACGCCTGAAACTCCTGGTAGGACACGGGTGCAAAGGGACAGCCTAAAGTCCAAAGCGACGCACTCCATTAGGTTAATGTTTGCTAAATTACAGGAAGCACAAAGAAATGGTCCAACAGATACCAGCGAACTTGTGCAAGACAAGAGTCAGTTCAAAACTCCCACCCGCAACCGTCCCCCTCCCGCGCTCAGAGCCACGCTCCTGCCCGTGCTTCTGCGGTGGGATGGGTCTGCTCCTGAAGATCTTCATCCCCTTGCTGGGAGCAGCACTGGCCTTTTATTTTTATTCAGCACCCGAGAATTTCAGTGAAGGTAAGTCATCAGAAAAACAGGCTTTAAAACTGCAATCGGGGACGCTGCTGCCAGAGTGGCCACGTGTGCCCTCGCACAAGAGCTTGGGCCATGAAGGGCCTTTCACGCCCAGCTGGAAGAGCCAAGGTGTGGGAGGGCTGAGCGCTCGGAGGGGAGTGAGAGCACCCTGTGCCACGCAGGAAACTCAGGGGATTCTGCTGGGGTCTGCTGGGACGCACAGAAAGCGTCTGATCTCAGCAAATTTGGGAAACATGCAGCCATCCCCTCAAAGCATTTAATCCTTTCATTAGCCAACTCTTGCCATTTCCAAAAGCTGCTCCCGAGCCAGGCTGCATTCTGAGCTGAAGCCTCCCACGTGCTCCCTGCCAAACTGGGATTAACTACCGGATCCCAGTGGGGGTCTGCACGAGCGGTGCACGCTGCCGCTGCCTGCGGCTCCCCGTGCCTGGGGGCGAGTGGCGGCGGGGGCAGCGAGGAGCTGCGGTGCCCGCCTGCGGGGAGATGGTGCGGGCTGTACCAGCTCTGAGCCCTGCACCCTCCTCCCCAGAGATGCTCCGGGGGAAACGTGTGATCGTGACAGGAGCCAGCGGCGGCATCGGGGAGCAGATGGCATATCACCTGGCTCGCATGGAGGCCCACCTACTGCTCACCGCGCGGACGGAGGCCAAGCTGCAGAAAGTAAATGGCAAGCAGAGTGTGCTGGGTGGGCAAAGCACATCCACAACCCAGCACCCCACAGGCAGGCAGAATGCAGATATTCACCCCGGTCTGGGCACACGAGGGTGCCAGATACCCCCCAGATCCACCCCGGCACAAGCCTTTTCTAACATTCACACCCCCACCACAAGAAACTGCATTTTCCATGCTGACAGCACAGCCTTTCTTTCTCCAGTCTTCAGCCGTGAGTTCTGATCTCTACCACCAAAGACACCACCAGTCTGTCCGAGGCCTGGTCTGATTAACCTTCACCCTTTCTCAAAGTCTGAACTGTTTTTCCATCCCGTATACAACTGAATCATATCCCTAAGCAGTCTTGTCCCTATATATAAACCCTATATATTTGGCTCAGATGTGCCTTTGTTTTAACTCTGCAGCCAGAAACATTTCTCTGAGCAATGTGTTTCCCCCCATGAAGGGAGAAGGGTTTCCAGCAGGACAGGGAGATGCACTGCCCATTCATCCAGAGGGAGCAACAGTCGGGATGGGATGGGGGGCTGTCTGTGGAGGGGGGTCCATCACCAGCACTGCTCTCATTGTCACTGCAGGTTGTGGCGCGGTGCCTGGAGCTGGGTGCTGCATCTGCCCGCTACGTGAGTGGCTCTATGGAGGACACCAAGTTCCCTGAGGTGGTGGTGAAAGAGGCTGAGAACACCTGGGGTAGGTGATTGTCCCTCCTCACTCCCCAACACCCTTTTTGGGCCATCCCAGCCACCAAGAAGCTGCTTTGTTTTGACGTTGTTAATAGCAAACACACTCTGCTTCCAGGAGGCCTTGATATGCTCATCCTAAATCACATCGGTTACACCTACTTCAACTACTTTGATGGGGACGTTGGGCACATACGAAAGCTCCTGGAGATCAACTTCCTCAGCTACGTGGCCATGACCGTGTCCGCCCTGCCCTTGCTGAAGGAGAACGAGGGCAGCATCGTCGTGGTTTCATCCATGGCAGGTGAGCACTCCCTGCAAGGGATCCCTGCTCCGTTCTTCTTCAAAAGACAGAGTAAGGACCATCAGGCAGAGCCACCCTGCTGGGAGTCAGGATCAGCCTGTGATTTATATCCTGAATGTACAATTCAAGTCTTTTGGGGGGATTTATACTCCATGCCCTGTTGTGCCAGTCCCTGCACACACTCATCGCCTTCATGGTACACCATACACCACTGCAGGTTGTTCTGTGTGCACGGCCACCAACTGCACGTGCCTTTGCTGTCCAGGGGTACATATGCAGGAATGCAAGAACTGAAGCTACTTCATGCCATTGTATGCCATATGTTACATTTTAAATATTCCTGAGCTTGTTTATTTCTCTCAAGCATTCATGACAGTGCACTTCAACACCCTAAATCATAATATTATAAATACTTGAAGGGCAGGAGCAAGGGAACACTGTGCAGGCTGGTGTCTGCCCAGTACATGAACCCTGACGTTGTGTCCCTCTGCTCCAGGTAAAACCGGTGCCCCATTTAGTGCTCCCTATTCTGCAACTAAGTTCGCCTTAGATGGATTTTTCAGCTCCTTGCGACATGAATTCATCATAGACAAGGTCAACGTCTCCATCACACTCTGCATCCTGGGCTACATCGACACAGGTAAACTCAGCATCGCTGGGGCTCTGCGACTGCCACTCCAGATGGAGCCGAGCTGAGCCCAGCAAGCTGCTTTGCCATCACCAGCACTGCAATGGTGGAAACGGGACCCCGAGGCTTTAAGAAGTGTGGCCCGAGTCCTCCAACTCCACTATCCTTGCAGGGAATCCTCAGGGGAGTTGGGGATTCCGTCCCCTATAGTCAATCAAGAGGGGGAAAGGAATGGGAAGGACATGGCCATAATTGGGTTTTAACTATTATAAGATTTGTTAATTAGGTCTGATCCCCAGAGTTTGTCGGTTTGTTAAAGGAAGGTACAGACAGACACCCCGACCGAGCTGGTGGTGCCTGTGGCAGCCCCTCCATCTGACACTGCTCCTTCCCTGCCTTCCTGCAGAGAACGCCGTGCGAGCCGTCTCACACGCCATCCGGGCCACGCCGGCACCGAAGGAGGAGTGTGCACTGGAGATCATCAAGAGCGGGGCCCTGCGCCAGCGGGAGCTGCACTACCCCTCCGGCACCGTGGGCACCGTGATCCTTCTCCAGGCCATCGCCCCCGACTTCCTCGACTCCCTCACCAGGGGTGGCTATAAGGTGGAAAACATCAGAAGAACGTAGTCCCCACGGTGGCGAGCACACCGGGACACCTTGGACCAGGCATAAGGGATTTGGATGTTCATCTGGCTATTTGGGGTGCCCTTTCCGTGCCACCGGGGCAGCCCCGCGCCGATGCATCCTGGCCACCTCAAAGGGGATGCACCAGAAGCCTGTAACACACAGCATGAAAACGTCTTCTTTTAGTCACGAACTCTTACAACTGGCTTTTTCCGACCAAGGGACACCTCAGAGAAGCCCCGGGCAGCAGGATCTCAGCAGGTTTCCTGCTCAGCCCCCAGACTCTGTCCCCCCTCCCAAGCCCTGGGGGCAGCGGTGCTGGCACTGCGGGAAGGGAGCCCAGCCCTGGCCCAGAACAAGGATTTGGGCCAAACGGTACAAACCACCCAAACCCACCAGAGCATCTTTGAACCAGGAATTTTTTTGTCATGTATCCCTTCTAGGCTGGTCTTTGTAAAAATAAATCCTACATTACTTTATGAGATCTCTGCCTTTCCTTGTGTTCCTTTTCCACGGGCACAGTGCCCTTATCAGCGCCCAGCGGTTCAACCGACCGCTCTGCATGATTTGCATTAACGCAGCTTTCACTTCTCCAAAGACCTTCATGAATTTCTGCCATTCCTGACCTCCCCTCAGCTGCCGATACACACTTTTTTTCCTTTCCAATCTGCAAGAAGCCTTAAAATAATAGCATTACTGTACTTCCCCAAGTCTGGATTTCTCTACCCTAAGGCACCTCGGGGAGACTCAGTCACCGGGTGCCACAAGCAGCTCCGTGAACCAGCGCTCGACCTCCGCGTGGCAGAGACCGATAAAGGGAGATGGCCCAAAAGATAATTGCTGGTTCTGCTTAGAGAGAAGCTGGAGACTTTGGGGTCCCAAGACAACCCGAATCCCCCGGCGGGCCGGGCCCCTGTGCCCCACAGCTGGGCTACGAGCGGAGACAGGAACCGGGGCTCGGCTGCGGCTGCAACGTTTCCTGTTTTACAGAGCGAGAAAAGGAGTGAGAGCAGCAAAATGAGGTGGTTGGCACAAAGATGGCAGTTGGAGCGTGTTCGTGCCCGATAACTCCCCACTCACCCCGCTCCTCCACAGTGCTCGAGGGGTAGGACGGGACCCCTCAGGCCAGGTAAGTGCCCGAGGCACCAGGGCTGGTGAGGGATGGAGGGGAGCAGAGGCTGCCGTGCTGACGGCAGCAGTGTGCACCTTCTTTCCTCTTTTTTCACCCCACTTTCAGCCTACAGCACTGATACCGGGAGGCTGTAACATGAACCAGCAAGAAGCACTTTTTTTTTTAGTTTCCCTTGAAGCAAGAAGTGTAACAGCTTGGAAAGCAAAGATAAAGGACATGTTTGTTAGAGAGGGTAATTTGGGGTAACAGAAGGAGGAAATAGAGTATGAGCTTGTCAAGAAGGCCTCAACAGTTTGCTCAGCTTGGGGTGAGTAATGGACTCTGTATTTCTTTAAGCTTTACCTTGCCTTAAAGTGCATTTTTGGTTAAGGTTGGCTATTCACAAGGGCTGCTCTGGGGATGCAGTGCCAAGGCTAAGGTGCCCAGAGGCAGTGCAGGTGGGAGAGGGGCTGAGCAGTTCCTGATGGGAAGAGCTGGATGAGCAGGCACCGAGCGTGACATCCGAGGTCCAGACTGAACATGCAACTGGGCCATTTCTAAAATTAAGAAGCAATAGTTGAAAAATGCTTTTAAGGTGTCCTGAAGAGCTCGGAGCAGGATGTAGACACACGCTTTTTCCCAAGCTCTGGGGTTTGTACCCAGCTTCAGGGGAGACACTGCAGGGTCCTGGCAGACGCCCACCTTGTGTTTCTCGGTGTGAAGCTGCTGGCAAGACCTTGTCTTGCTGCTGGGCCAAGGAAAGCACCAAGGGATTGCCATCCTAGGGACACAAAAGCTGCATGGGAATACCCTGCTCAGCCTTTTATACCCCCAGGCTCCTCCAGCTGTAAGTGTATCACAGTAACAAACACCTGAGCAGTGAAATACTGTTGCGACCCTTCAGTAAATTTAAGCTAAGATTAGAGACACTTTAGAAGCTATTCAAAGAAGAGAATATTCAAATGAAAATCAGTAGAAGGACATCAGAAAGAGCCACACTTCACGGGTCTTGAAGCCCAAATCGCATGTGGGCTCAGGGATGGGGGTTTGCAGCAGCTTGCCTGCCCAGAGCAAGAGCTGACCATCCCCAAAAGGGCTGCAGAGTCCAATACCTCACATTCATTTCATCTGTTTTCACTGAAATCGTGTCTTTTCCCTTGGTTTCCTCAGGGCAGAGGATCTCGGAGTGTCCAGGGCGGTCACAAGCCAGCAGAGCTGTGCCCACCATGATCAGCCAGCCCGAGAAGACACGGCCACGGCGCCGGCGCGAGAGCTACGAAGAGAAGTGCGAGCGGCGGCAGGAGACGCGGGAGAACCTGCGGCGGCCACACAACGGGACCAGCGGCCGCCGCCTCGGGAGGGGAGCGGAGGAGCCACCGCAGAGCCCCCGGCAAAGGGAGTTCCTGAGGAGGAGAAACCTGGCGAGCGATGCTGGGAGGACACCGCCAGGACAGGACCCCCAAATCCCTTCCTCACGGGTGGATCCGGGACCATCCATCCTGCTCCAGGTAACGCCTGCCCCCGGAGCGCAGCTCGATGCTCTGGCTGGCACCTCTAAAGCATCCACAGCCCATCCACCAATCGCAACAGCATCGGGGTCCAAATCAAAGAACAGACAAAAAGTGAGAAAGCACCAACAAAAAAGTGCATTTCCTTATCAGCTGCAGAGTCAGGCACAGGTGAACGCTGTCACCTCCCTCCCAGTGCGCTCCTCTCCCATTTTCCAGACCCTGAACCAGATGGAGATTTTCCATCATTTCTCGAGGTACAACCCCACATCCTATCTGCCAGGTTGCAGTTTTGCACTTGCAGAAATTATTTTTACCCTTGAAAACTAAAGTCTAAACACTGAGTTTCCCTCCATCACCTTCACTGCGAGCAGGAAGGGTTCAGGAATTAGGAGAGTTCCCGGTACTCCTTCCCACCCGGCACAGCGCAGCTCACAGCAGCCCAGGGGGCTCCCTGCCTTCAGTAACACCTAAACAAAGATGCAGTGCAAAACACCCCAACCTGAGAACCAAACAGATTGCCTTTTAGACTTGTATCCCGTGCAAAATGAGTAATTCCCCTGGTATGTTGTGAGCTCACAAACCTCCGTGAGCAGAGAGAGCCGAACAGGAGATAGCTTTGGCAGAGGCACTCCCTCAGGCTCCCTTTGCTCTCCTCTCCCGTGCAGAGCAATTACCTGCCTCCTGCTGCCTTTCGGTTCACTGGGTTTAATCCCCCACTGGACAGCAGGAATCTGGAACAAGCATTTACACGGCACGGCCCAAGCACGGTGCCTTCCCCTCTTTGCTGCTGCAGAGGCATCGAGGGTGGGAGGCTGCAGAGGGGCGATGGGGCGAGCACCCCGCTCCCCCAGCCCCCCAGGGAAGCCAGCACAGAACAGGTACCTCTGCTCCAAGCAGAGACCCAAGCCAGGACCCAGCTCCCCATCACCAAAAGTCCTCATCTTTTCCAAAGATCTCTCAGGACACTTTGGGAGGGTTCATTGTCTTGTTCTGGTGTCTCCCCCGAGAAGCTTCCCCCACTTCCCCACAGAGCTCTGGAGCTGCTGCAGCCACTTCAGCAGATCTTTGTGCATTTGCTGTGGTTTCTTGGCATCACCTTGATGCTCTTCACCCAGTCGCTGCAGCGACAAAGCCTGATCCAGCCACAGCCCGTCCTGGAGAGATGCTGACTTGAGCCACTCTCTCGTTCCAGCACCCGTGGAGCTGCCCCATGTTCCCCCCTGCGCTCTCCCCACTCAGCCTCGGCATCCCCCTCAGCATTTCAGCAGAAGCCATCCCCAGGCGAGGTGCCTCCACGAACACCCAAGGTAAGTAAGGGATGCTTGGGTTCCCCCACAGCCACAGCGTTTCCCTCACACGTCCAGTCTCCATCAAGCCAGGAGCTCCCCCCGAAGCCAAGCTCCCTTCAGCAGCCCCACGCCTCCAGTAAATTCCACCATCCCAGTCCGAGTTTCCCCTGCAAACTGCAGGTGTTAAGAACATGTTTCCTGTGGAGCAATAACCCGGCCCATGGTTAACAACCTGTGCCACTGCTCTGCCCTGCAGCTTCCCTCTAAGGACCCCAGATTATCCGTGGGGCTGGGGCTGCCCTCAGCCCGGGGGACTACTTAAATTCTACTTCTCTGTCCTTCTGAGCAGGACTCTCCTCTGCCTTTTGTCCCCACTGAGCTGTGTTACTGGTTTAAACAGCTGCTCTCCAGCCCAGAGGTGATGCAGAAACAGACAGACACTCACACAAAACAACTTCACAGCCCCTGGGACAGGGGATCTGTCACATCCCTTTGCTTTGCTTTCACAGGAACCCAGACCCTCACAAATCCAAGCGCAAGAGTGAAGGACTCGAGCCAGCAGACAGAGTAAGATGGTGCTCCCCTCCCTCCCCGGGCTGTGAATTCGGGTACCCGCCGGGCAGCAGCCCTTGATGCCCAAACACGTTTCACCCCAGCACAAGCCTTCACTGCACAAATACCCCCACTCTGGTGGGGCAGCAGCTGGTGCCCACGGGCTTCTCCAGACCCCCCCACTCGCCTCAGTAATACATTTTCTTTTTTATTTTAGATGTGGAATAGCAGTTCTAAATAAGGTAAGCAAAACACAGATAATAACGAGCCCTGAACTCCTGCGAATGAAATCCGTTTCTAAACTTTCTGATCAGGACACAGACCGATGCTAAATTTCTGTTATTTCCAAAACAATGATTCTGCTTCTATAAGTGAGAAAGGCCCTTCTGTCCCACGGGTATCTGCTGGGCTCTCCCAGTAACTCCCCCGATTTGGCACCCCACATGGCACAGATGCCATAAGGCCAATGCTGGAAGTTGCTGCAGAAAATATTTACACTGCCCTGGGAAAACCAAACAAACGAAGCCCAGCAGGGTCTCCTCCTCTGCCCAGCCTCAGACTGTGAACTTCAGTTTTAACTTAAAATATTTGTATCTTGTAGCCAGCTCATAAGATGTTTATAAACTGAAACAATCCTGTTGGTTTTAAACATTTTCCTTTCCCTTTCAGGAAATGGTGCAGCTGTCCAATTACCTGAAGGTAGGTACCAAATATCACATACCCAGGTGATATGCAGGTCTTCAGCCAATGCAACACCACTTTTAAAATTATAATTATTCTTAAATAAAGAGGTGTTAATCTTAACACAGCCAAGGAAACCTACAGACAAGCCACTGAGCCCAAAGACCTGTCTGAAATTCCCCAAGGGGAGGCAGCCCTGACCCCGAGCTGGAGGAGGGATCTGGGGGTCCCCACTGACCCACTCTCCCCTTCCCACAGGAGGCCCTGCACCGCGAGCTGCTGCTCAAGCAGAAGATGGTGATTTTGCAGGAGCTTTTCTCCACGCTGCTGCAAGCGTCAGAAAAATCCTGGCAGGTACCGAGAGGTGCAGGAGGCCATTCCTGCTGGGGCTGGGGGAGGCTTTGCCCTGGTGGGACCCGGCTTGTGGGCAGAAAGCAGCGCTCTCCACGTGTCTCACCCTGTTTCCAGGAGCTCAGCTCTGGCTGGATTTGGGGCTCTATAGGCTTGGAGATGTCACGGCACTGTCACCCAGACAGGACATGGAACAGAACCCCCACCTGCAAGTGGCTGCTTGCCAGCCTCTCTCCTTGCAGTCACCCTTCTTTTCAGGGAAGGTTGAACTCAAATTCAGAAGTTAAGGGGTCACTTGGCTTGAGTTTTTTCCTTTTGTGCCCCAAAAGAGTGTTACAAAATGTACTTTACTTTCAGATCAACAGGAAGTGTGAACCCCTTTTCTTGTCTAAGGTTTTGGGCTTTTTTTTTTTTCATACTTGCTTTTCCCATCTTTTCTTAAATAAAAAGCAAACAGAGCCTGTTGGAGAAGTGTTCTGGGTCCCAAACACAGGTCAGGGCCTCAGCACTATGATGCTCTGACACATCTGCTCATCCTCAGGGCCCTGCATCAAGCCATTTCCCCACAGCTGAAACAAAATCCTCTGGCCAGCACTGGAAAACCAGGGCCTGTTTTTTTGGCTTTCAGGAGGTATAAGGTGACACATTTTACACAAAATATGTAGTGTTTTATACAGGACTTTTAAATCAAATATTAATTTACAGTTCATTGTGCCACTAAAAAAAAGTGGTTTGAAAGTTCTGCTGGGGCAGAAAAGTGAGTGATTGGGTGAGATGGTGCAAAAAACTTGTGTTCGATGTACTGCGGTTAGAAATTTCCGCCTTCGCTTGCTTCTTCAAATATAATTTGAGCAGGAAAAAACACCCTGACAGACTCTGCAGGAAGTAGCCATGAAACCTCAGATTAGAAACAGGTGGGTGCACTTTGCTTCTCTCTCTCTCTCTCTCTGCTACAGAGAAGAGACTTTGCTGCTGCCTCTCACACTCAGCCTTTCATCGGACTAAAAATTAACTCACTGCTGACACTGGAGCCAATGGGGCAAACGAGGGAGACGCTTGGGGGGTCCCCGGGAGCTGCCCTGAGGGAGGGAGGCTGGGGGCAAGGGGCTTCTCCGGGAGGTACAGCCAGGTCCTATACAATAATGCTGTGCCGTGGAAATAGATGGTTTTTTGTCCATTTCCAGGCCCAGGTGAGATGCCAAACGCTCGTTGCAGAGCCTTTTTAATCCTTTCCAATAGTTTGGGTTTTGAAGAAATATGTCTGCATACACTGCAATGATCAGGCAGTAACTCTTGAAATGGCCAGAGTCATTCTTGAGATGCTGCTTGTGCTCGGGGGTGCTCCTGATTTGATGGAGCACACAAATACTCCACAGGAGGATGGGGTGTAGTTGAATTGAAGGGATAAGGCGTTTGGTTCCTTCCCCCTCCCACGATTTTACTTCTGGGTAAGAGACACCTTCCCACCACAGGTCCGTACCTTAAGTCTGCCGCCTGTTGTAAAACTTGCTTAGTTAATTCAAAAGCGCTGCCAGAGAAGGAAACTAAGTCAGTCTCAGTTATTAAGAGTAATTAGTTTTAGGCAGTTCTCTTCTTAAAGAAGAGAATTGCTTCCTTAAAATATTTTCTTCCCTTTCTGACCTCTGAAGTGGAGCTTGACTTTTGGAAGCACCTTGCAGCTCTGCAGATTTTAAGCTCTTTGTGATTTGCAGTGCATTACTACTACAACATGGACTTATTTTCCTAGCACAAGCATCATGTTTGGGCAAACTAGATGCCATCCAGAAATGGCATGTATTATCACTTTTTTAAAACAGCCCCTTTCGTGTAGATAATCTTCAACACAAGGGTTTGACCAAGATTTGCTCACATAGCTTTTCTGGTCAGAAGCATAATTTCTTATGTCCTCCCACATATGTGCTCATACACACTCACCCCTCACTGCCACGCTCTTCTGGTAACAGACAGCATATTCCATTTAGGGAAATTTTTGTGTTCTTTTGCCAATTTATAAGCCGTATCTCCTTGAAAGGAGTTTGCCAGCACATTTCTGCTCTCACGCGTAGGAAGGGCCCCATGCTCTCTTGCCTTGTACTTTGCACAGTCGTTTGCACCTGTGCACAACGGCCGTAACACCACCCTCCAACGTGAGCCTTTGCAGACAGCACCATAAAATAAACCGCAGAGGAAAACGAGGCCAAAAATTCCTTTCAAAATTCCACCTACTTTCTAAAAGGACAGAGCCTTTCGTATTTTGTACCAACAACTGAATTGGGAAGATTTGTTCTATGGGACTGTAAACTTACTCCTGTGGAAATTCAAGCAGTGCTAAGATACCAGAGAATCTGGTTTTTGCTTTGGTCTAACAGCTATTCTTGTAACATCAAGGAGTTGCTTTTTCAGAGGCTTGACTTCAAACAGCAGTAAGCAGAGAGGATACAGGCGTTCTCAGTATCGGTGGTGGAAAAAACAGCCTACGTGAACTCTTTGCTAGAAATTTTATCTGAATTTGCATGCAGTCTGGTTTCAGAAAGCCCAAGAAGCCTGACTAACACCCAGAGGAGATTATAATAAGGAAAATGAATCATCACTGTTGCCCTCTCTCCCCCTGCCCAACTGCTAGATGTTGCAATGCAGACCCAACCTGTCTCCTAAGGGAGCCAGCAAGACCAGACCTCGGCACCCACCGGAGCTCGTCGCGTTGCAGGGACACACGGCCACTATGCTCTGCCAGCCCCAGACAGACCAACCTGACACCCCCTTGCCCTTAACATCTCATCTCGCTGCAAAAAGCTGCACTCAATAACCCAGAAACTGCCTCAGAAGAGATTTTCAATGTATAAAATTCTTACTTCCCCATTTATTCCGAGATGGTGAAGGGCTGATTTGTACTCTGAGCATTGAAAAGACTTTGACCAAACTTACTCAGAATAGTATAGATGAGGAAAAGGGAGAAAGTGAATCAAAAAAGCAAGCTAACAAAACACTGGGGGTACAGCTCATGATTCCATACATTGGTTTTTCCCCAGGGGCAGCTGAATGAAGATAAACTGAAGTGTAAACTACAGGCACTTGAAAATCAGCTGCAGGCCTGCACCCAGGTAATGTCTGATCACTGAGGAACTCATTTGGTTGAAAAAAGGCATGAAAAGACCAAACCATGTAATTAGGACAGGTCTCAGTTTCTAGAGCAATACAATTAGATATGGATCTGAAAATTATTTTTCCTCTTTGCTGAAGCGATACTTCACAGCAATTAGCAGTAGCACTTACACCCTCTAGATTTGCTAAAATTCAGGCTCAGCAAGATTAGGGTTTTATCTGACATATTCCTTCAAGCACTTTAATTCTTCCTTTCAAGAGTTACTCAAAGGAGTGTGTGAAGAAGATCCTAATAGAGATGGAGGACCAGAAGCAGACCTATGAGCAGAAGGCAAAAGAGGCTCTTCAGAAGATGCTGGAAGATAAGCTGCAAACAGAGCAGCAGCTGCAAAACTCTCAGGTAAACAACGTGTTTTACTCCTGGCTTTGCTTTCATCTGCTCCGACTGTGACAGAGCCCCCACATTTCAGGAAAGGTTATGACCAGCTTACCATTAGTAACAAAGATGCAAAAATACCATTTTTTAGCTACTGAGCGAAGTCCAAGGCACCTTAGTGGCAACCCGTGCTCATTTTGTGAGCCATGCATCAAAGTATTTAAAAGAGCACACAGCCGAGGAAATATACTTCTGTTTGGCAGTTTTAAGTGTAATCCCTTCTCCTTCACCATCCCTTTGTCCCCTCCTCTGCTCTGCACCCATACAAGGAATGACAAGCCACACACAGAGCCAGCCAGGGCAGGAGGTCTCCAGAGACACTTTCTCTGGAGTTGCTCTTTTGTATGAAAACGGATTTTCCCCAAGAGGTAGCAATTTGCTTTTACGCAGGGGATAACTGGTATTTTCAGAAAAACAAGTAAATCTTATCCCAAATACTAACAGGCTTCTAAATCCTCCCGTCAGCATAGGAACTTGGATTCCATGCCCATGTTTGCTCTGTCCATCAGGTGGCATCAGCCCCACACAGGTTATTACAGCCCCCGCAGCCACCCCAGGCACGGGCCAGACGGTGTGTGATTCACACCTGTGCCCACGAGTGTGATTCAGGGTATGACCCCACCGGGCTGTGGGTGACAGCCCACCCATGGGTCCTCTCTCTCACCCCCAGAGAAGTCTGGCAGCAACGAGAGAGGACCTTGCCTTCTGGAAAGAGCACTACACCACGCTCAAAGCCGAATTGACCAAGATGACCACGACGCACACTGAGCTCGAGAACAGCTTCCACGATTTGCAAAGCCAACTGCAGGTACGTCAGTTCCCCACGAGAACAGCAGTTTCCCCACGGAAAACAGCGTTTTCCCATTTGCAAGCAGGGAAACCCCCACGCTGAGATCACGATATTCAAAAAGCCCCTCTGACGAAGCCACACATACAACCTGGTCCTCAGCCCAGGGCTGCCTTTCGCTGCTGGGAAGCTGGCGATGCCACGGGCTCCCTGTCTGTCCGTGGCACGGTGCTGGGCTGACGCCAGGGCTCTTGTTGCCCCCAGCGAGCGGCCGGGCAGAAGGAGCAGCTCCAGCAGGCCCTGCAGAGCCTGCAGATTGAGCACGCCGCGCTCCACCAGAGAGCCAGCGCCCTGCGCCAGGACAACGACCTGAAGACAGAGCACATCAGCGCCATCGAAGGTATCGCGTGCAGGGGAACGGTGGAGGGATGGGGGTCTGTTCTCCACACAAACACAGGATACACAGAAAATACTCTTAAAACCCCAGTCCTTAAAGCCAAGCACGCACACGCACAAAAGGCTTGCTCTCTCTCGACACGCCACACATCTCAGCTTGCCAAGAAAGCCTCTGGTTACCAAAGGGCTCCTAAAGTAATTTCCAACTAGGTTGGAAACTTGACCTCACTAAAGTCAAGTGACTTTGCTAGAAGAAAGGATGGAGCAGGAGACCTGGGGGGAATAAAAACCAACCAAAAAAACCCAAGTCCTCAGCTTTGATGAGGGTTTTAGCATCCTTTGTCAGATCCATCAACCGCAGCAATACAAGCCTGTGCAGGCGGCGAGGCAGCGCCTGCTGCTCTCTGAGGTGAATGAGTAGGGGGGATATCAGGGGCACATAAACACGTGCTAATAGTACCTTAAGAGACCAGTTCAGATAGAGACAAGGAAACTGGCGAAAACCACATCCCTTCAGAGAAGGAAGTCCAGTAGCCAACAACATCCAGCCCACTTTACACATCTGGAGAAAGGGAAAGTTGACGTCTTTGTAGAAAGATACACAGAAATTTACATCAACCTTGGTTTCCTTGTTGTTATTATTTCAGATAAATTGCAAAAGGAACAAAGTCAGAAGTTAATGCTGGAGGCAACAATCAACCACTTGCACAGTAAGTGACACAAAGACGTGCACAGTAAGAGACCTGTGTGAGCACTGCAGGCGAACGGTGGCTTCTTTCGTTCACAGACTTGATAAAGAACCAGACCAACGAACAGAAGATATGGGAGATGATGGTGCAAAGGAAAGGTCAGCAAACTTTGTAACTCCCACCTAGCAATCCTCTCATGGGACACAGGAGCATTAGAACTGACTCTAGCAGAAGTCTCCATTCGTTTAGAATAAAGGATTATTTTAAAGCTGCACAAAGCGAGTTATTATATTTTCTTAGTTAACATTAAGCTGTAAGTGTATTTATGATGGCAAAGGCTGTAAAATAATAAATGGATTTCATTGCAAATTGTACTTCAGTGACTATGCCATTTTTTCCCCCAAGGAAGATACGTTCCAGTTTATAATTGCAACTACAGATGCATTTGACAAAAAGTAATAAAAGGCATTTTAACTGTCCCTCCCTTACATTTCTGGAAGCTTCTTAAAAATATTCCTCTAAAGATGATTAACTTGCAGCTACAGCAGAGGCAGGCCTATGATAACTCACTCAGCTCCTGTTTTCTCTGCTGTTTGTACCATGCAAATTTTATCTTTAAACTGCTGAGTAAACAAGATCTAAAGCAAACTGAAAGCCTGGACCTGTTTCTCATCAGAAGCCTGACTGTTTTCTAGACCAGGTTTCCACCACGCAGAGCCCACCTCTCACTTCTGCCAAGGAAAAACAAAGTGTTCTGTTAGAGCGCCCCGAGGAGGAGGAAGGAGAAGGAAGCCTGAAGGATGAGATGCAGAAAAGGACATCCCAGCTTACAGCAAAGGAGAACGAGGTGAGAAAGTCACCAAACCCCAGCTGGGGACCGAGTTGCAGGTGTAAGTGCTCCAGCAGCACAACACAAAGCTCCTGGAAGCAACTTGAGCTTACTATCTCCTGTAAAGATCATCTCTGCCAAATTTTTATCCTGATACCAGCCTCACTGAAACCCCTAATACAACACGTGTGTAAGGGCACAGCACCAGCAGAGCTTTCCATACAAACCCATTTCTGCTCCCACAGGTGGGAGTCTCAGCAGTTTCACAGGGAAAAGCCAAAGGCACACTTTAAAAGCTGAAGCCCTGAGCACAAAGGAAGGAAAAGAAAAGGCTTGCAAATAACAGGGAAGACCTGCTAACAGCAGCAATGCCCTTACAACAGGGCTGCAAAAACAAACAAAGCTTTCCAGCCTCTTAAACGCTCTTTCCCACTGTTTCAAAACACAAGACTGGTAGCACAGTCCCACTGTTCTTACAGCAGTACTTAGACAGAAAGGATTTATAAAAAAGGATTTATGACTTACTGTAGCAGAGCTTACAGCCACGCAGGAGAAGAGCTTGTCTTACTGCCCCGCACTGGTGAGTGCACCACCACCATCAGGCATCACCCAGCTTCACCTGGGGAAGGGCTTTGAAGCTTTGAAGCACAATCACAGCAAAAGGAACAGCTGGGGAGGGAGTGGGGAGGGGGGGGGGGGCGGGGGGCAGCTGCCCCCATGGCAGCTCTAGAAGCCTCCAGGCTGGGGGAGACTCCTTCCACTGCTGTCACTGTCACACTGCTCACCAGGAAGGCAGCAGGGTCTCAGATCACGCCGCTGTTCAGGAAACAAGGTGCTCCCTGGTCTTTGGGGTCGCACAGTGCAACCAAGTCTGTCCCGTGTGTCTCAGGTTCAGGGGGTTTAAGGGACTCTGAAACAATCAGTGAAATGCAGACTGAGTTTCAGAAGGAGAGGAAAAGCCTGCCGTGAGTTTGCATTCTACATCTTCTTCCTGACTTGCACGCATCTGTGGTCATAAAAAATAACTATTGCTCTTTTCTTCCATGTAGTGTGAAAAATGGCAGCGAAGTCACGGGATGGTGACTGACAGGGCGCTGCCTCTGTCCCCACGTTCCCGTAACGCCTGCTCTGTCCCCCTTAGGTACCTATGGACATACAGGCAGCAGGAGTGAAGCCCCCCCGTCGCTGCAGTGCCGGTGGCTGGGCGAAGCACTGGGGGTGCTGCGGGAGCCCCGCCAGCCTGGGTGCGTACAAGAGCGAGGGGATCCCTCCCGCTGACGGCCCCTCGCTCTGCTTGCAGTGCACGGAGCTGCGCTCGGAGCTGGAGGCCCTGAGCGAGGAGTATCGCTCCTGCCTGACCAGGCTGCGCCAGTGCCGGGACGAGCTCAACCACTTCCAGAGCGAGCAGGCAAAGGTGGGAGGCGTTCCTTGCCCCGACTGCCCGTGCTGCTGGAGCCAGGCTGCAGATCAGGGAAAAATCCCCCTGTTTGTTTGTGCGGTGTGGAAAGATGAATGACATGTTTGCTAAGGATGAGACAAGAAGTTTCTTCTCCCCACCAATTTCCTAGTAACATTTGCTCCTCCTTGCAGAGACGGCGCCATCACTGGATCCCTCTCCTGGTAGCAGTGATAGCAATGGCCATAGCCACCTTCCTGGCAAGTTACAGACCGTGAAGGACCTTCTGAATGACTGACCTCACTGTGGGAACTGACTTCTGCTTCACCAGCAGTAACGTGCCCTGGGCACAGTGCACCTTCTGCTGTTTCCTACTTGCCTGTTTGGTTAATATCCTGAGCTGGTCTCACTCCAGACTCCTGCAGCTCCAATAAAGCTGGGAGATCTCCCCTTCCCTTGGCTGCTTTGGTTATTCTGCATCAGTTGAAGTTTGTGCTGTGCAGTCCCCATGGCACTGAGGGACAAAGCCACTCCAGCCATCGCTGTCAGGACTCCTGGGGGCCAGGAGGGACGGGGCATCCCATGCCCTTGGGACCTGGCCTCCCTGGTTTTCACACCCGGCAACTGAGAGGACTACACAGTTATATTCCTTTCTTTATTACCTCTCTAAATGCAAGTTATTCAACCCTGGGCCATCTCTACTGGTTCCTAACAGAGAAATCCAGCTCAGGGAGGCTTTTTAGCCCAGTCCTCCTGGGCCCAGTTCAGGCCATTGCTCCATGAGCCTGTCTCATGGTCAAGCATCCTCACAGCCACCTCCACTTGCCCTGCACTGCCAGCGCCAGCTGAATTCCACAGACAGGGGGTTTAGGCCCCTCTGGGAGCTGTGTCGCCCAGGTGTTAACGGTAGAAATTGCCCCTCGTTGAAGCTATGAGGCAGTGAATGACACCATGTCGCACAAGTAGCAAATAGGATATGGAGCCTACTTCACAAATGCAAAATACTGTGCTGTTCAAATGTTTTATTAATTCTTAGCTGTTTGTAGTAAATAAATACACCCTGACTTTATAGGGCACTGTGCAGTAAGGATGGAGGCTGCACAGCATCTGTGAGGGTGGACATCCACACACTGATCTTCTGGACAGTTCACATTTAACTTCCAACTGGCGTACGTCTGGGGCCCGAGACCATCACAGTTCAGCCTCTGGTGCGCAGGGGCCTCCTGAGACCCATAGTGGGCCACACACATGGGAACTGGATCTCTCACTTTGCAAGTGAGAAATAGGCCAAAAAGTCTGTGTTTTACAAGGCAACTGCTGGCAGACACACCACCTCGCTCGAAATGCGGAGATCTACGAAGTCACTCTGCGCACTGAAGGCCTCCTTCAGCTCTTCGCACCAGGCGTCCAGCACCTCCTTCAGCTCCGCAGAGAGGCTCTCCGGGATGCTGAAGGAGTAGATCTGGACCCTGAGGCCGTCCCTTATCCTGGGGCAGGAGGCCTGGACCGTGAATACCCTCAGTGGTGTCAGCCCCAGGCAGTTCTCAGAACCTTCCTCCACAGCAAAGGTGTACACTGCCGGGTAGCCCAGCAGCACCCCAACGATGGTGCAGAGGTTCCAGCCCATGGGGACAACCTCGCTGGAGGACACAGGGCTGGTGGCAGCGGCCTCGACGGCCCCTATATGGGCAAGGAGTGTGGCGAGATGGCTCCTGATGGCCTCAGCCTCTGCTCGCCCACAGAGCGCCGGACACTGCCTCCTCGCTGATACATCCACGAAGGGCGCAGGGTGGGTGCTCAGAATGGCCGCCAGCCTCTGCCGGGCCAGCCCCGGGTGCAGCAGCAGGGCCGAGCCCTCCATGGCCAGCAAGTGCAGGCGCCGCGGGCCCAGCCCGGCCTCCATTAAGCGGGCCAGGTACCGCCGCAGCTCGGCGGGCCCCGCCGCGCCACAATCGTACAGCAGACCCGGCTTCAGCCCCGCCGCCACCGCCAGCACCTCCCCGGCTAAGTGCAGGGCCCGAGCCGCCGGCAACCTCCACCGCCGCCCGGCTCCCAGCTCCTCCCGAGCCGCCTCCACCAGCCGTGGCGCCGACAGGACGCTGCCCGCCGGGCCCTCCGCCCCCGCCCCGGCCGCCGGGCCCATGGCCACCACGCGTTGTACAGGAGCCACCGCCGGGCCTAAAGCTTCCGGGGCGGCCTCGGTGCCGTGGGCGGTGATCCGGCGGCGGAGCAGTTTGGTCCCGCCTCGAAAGCCCGCTCCGCCCCTGTGTAGGCCTGAGCCCGTGTCCGCCCGGGAAGGCCGCTCCCCTCAGGCCCGGGCGGAACGGCCTTCCCGGGGTGGGGGGGGGGCCCGGGCCTCGGGAGCAGGCCGCAGCCATTCCCTTTGGCTTTTAAAGTGTGTTTTCCGCTTGAGGTGTTTTATTTTACACATATGTGTGTGTGCGTTGTGCGTGTGAATACATACATATTTAAAAAAAACCCCACACTGGAAGAAGTGCCAGGCTCCCAGCTCGCAACTCCAGAGCAGTTAGAGAAACAAAAGCCAGACACAGTGATATTCTCCAGGCAGTTTTAATAGAGCACAGATTAATTTTATTTCCCCCCCCATCTAGTAATCAAGTGTTTATATACAATGTATCAATAGTAGTGTGATTTAAAAAAAATATTACAGAATTGAGAGTCTGATTCATACAGCAAATGGCTGAAAACAGGAGCTGGAGGTGTTCCTGCCATCCCCTCTGCTTTAAACACTACCAAAATAAAAGTACCATGCGCTGTTGAAACAGAATCCAATGACCAGATTTACAGGTTTTAT
This sequence comes from Scolopax mira, assembly GCA_004320125.1. Lineage (NCBI taxonomy): Eukaryota > Metazoa > Chordata > Aves > Charadriiformes > Scolopacidae > Scolopax > Scolopax mira. The sequence goes on from BJBW01006866.1 coordinate 42,499, forward strand.
TCAGATTTAGGCAAGGCACTTGTTAAGAAATACTCTATGTACAAGGTGAGGAGCTGTGGGGCAGAGCAAAGGGCCTGTTCACTGTGCGGGGAGCGGCTGGGCCATGTGCATGGCGGGGGCCTGCATCGGCCACCCCTCCTGGTGGTTCTGCAGCAGGCGGTACAGCTGCTTCAGGTGGGCCACGATGTTGTCCTTGATGTCAGGCGTAGAGATCTGGAGACGCACGCTGCCACTGTCAAAGGAGCGGGTGAAGTCACCAGAAAACATTTCGTAGATCATCCGGGCTACAACTGGAATGACCTTTCAAGAAGAAGACAGTTGTTTTAGCCTAACGGTCGTTCAATATAGTCCTGTTATTTTGCAGGAATCCCCTGCCCTGGATGTAGGGGATGGTTTCCACAATAACCTGAAGTGCACTCGGACCAAAGCTATTTGGCACATGGAGCATCTGTATTTGCCATGACAAAACCCACCAGCCCTGTTGTGGTTTCCTGGTGTCAGGAACCACAACAGAGAAGAACAGGTCTCTGGTATACATGGGCACTGGTCCAGAGCCAATGTACCAGCCCCAGCATGGCTGGCACTTGTCACTTCAGGTCCTACCTGAACCACAATCAGTTTCCTCTCCCTGGGTTTTCCATCAGGCCATTCTTCTCCAAAACAGAAGTAGATCTCATATGGTGGCTGTTTCTCTATTTGTCCTTTCTGATGGGCAATCAGCTCTAGGAAAAAAAAAAACAGAATACTGCAGGGTTGTCCTCTTTCAGTCAGAAACACTCACCACATCCCACCTCATTATATCAATCCCATGTCTTACCTATACACTGTCCTTTGCCAGAGCCACCTCTTACACATGCATGATTAGAGCTCATTTCTTGAACCCAGAAGAGCCTTCTTTAACAGCAAGGCCCATCAACGTTTTTTGAGCATTGTGTGCTCCATGGCCACTGAAGTTGGGGAACCAGTGGCCCCTAGCCAGATTCCACACAAGAGCAAACTTGCGTGGAGACTTGCAAGTGCATCCACACCAAGTCCCAGTGCTGACCCCCTTTCCAACAGTGCCACCAAGTGCCCAGACCACTACCCAAAGCTATTTTCCAGAAGGAGAAGCTACCTACCACTTAGGAATGTTTCCAGACAGAAGAGTTTGACTTTCTTTTGCCTCTCGATCAAATTTGGGGTGGTGGAGGAAGGCGCACAGGGACCAGACCAGTACACCTTGCACTGGCAGAGCCGGACAGCGTAGATGGCATGGCCGCTGACCTCCAGGATCAGTCCCCTGTCCATAACATCCAGCAGCCGGCTTGTGAAGACCTTCTGCCTTTCGTTGGTGATTTGTTCTGTTCCTGGAAACTTTACTTGCTCCAAACTAATAGGCCCAAAGAGCTCTTCCTGGTCAGGCATAGGACCCAGCTCTCCGTAGAAAAGTCTGCATCCCTGCGGGTTGCTTACCGTCGTCGTCGGTCCAGTCTCCTTTCCTCGATATTCAAACTTGATTTCTAGGTCTGTCACTGAGAGAGAAACTGTCAGTATGGCTTCTCCTGGACCTTTGCATGTATTGTGTCAGCAGAAGAGACACAGTGTGCAATCCATACTACAATAAGGGAGATGTGTAAACTATACACAGTCTCTGTGCTACCAGGCAAACAGCCACAGGAAAAGGGTCAAAACACTTTTTTTTTTTTCCAAAGTGCAATGACAGAAGCACAACAAATCCACATACGTACTTGGCAGCGAGCTGATCCAGAGCTCAGGGCTGCTGAAGAAGTCATGCTGCAGCGCAGTTGGGGGCATTTCCATATCTAGAGGTTCATTCTTTGGCCACACAGCTTCAGGGCTGCAGTTTTCTGCAGTGGCTGGAGCCATTGGAGAATCTACAAAAAAAGAAAACAATTCTTCAATAAACCAAGATTTTATTTCAAGCATGCACCAATTTACAAGCAAATACCTTCACTAATACATTAGTCTACAACACCGACCGTTGATATTAAGAAATGGAAATGTCTCTTGAATAGGGACATGCTGAGATTGATTCAGTTCTTCCTCTTCTTCCTCATCAAGGTCATTATCCTTTTCATCCCACGGAGCTGAGCCGGTGGAACCTGCAAACAAGCACATCCTTGTAGGTAGTCGATCAGGATGAAACGCTGCAGTGCATTTCGTGAAAAAAATAATGTAAACTTCTTATTGGCTTTGCACAATATTGGTAATTTGTGTATTGTGCAAATATAATTTTTAAAAGGAAAAAGAATCTAATCTGTACAACATACTATCTTTGGTTTATAATATATAATCCTATATGTATAATTCTAGAAAGCTAAGGAAACAGACGAACTATCACCAACATTGGCCTGTTTAGCAGAAAACATGCAACTGTGTGCAGCTTTATTCTTTGCAGTGCAGGTACACTGTGGTTCAAAGTCCTCCTGGTTGAAGCACAGCTGGGCTCACAGCTGGGAGCTGCTTTCTGCCCCACACGGAGGCAGCGCGAGAGTTAATGCCGCGGAGAGAAAGGAACTTCCATTGGACAAACGCCTGCTCAGTAACCAGCCCCGTGTCAGCGAGGCCCTCACCTGGATTAATGATTGATCCCTGGGACTGCGGGATATCGCACACTTCATAAATTTTAATTGGGTTCATGGGCACCTCCTTGGTGCCATCATATATCAAATTAAATTCCCGGCTTTTGTTAAGAGCACATCGGAGCTGGGCTTTCCACTTTGCAGGGTCTGGCTCATCGACTCCTTCCTGGTACTTTCCCGTTTCCACAGCCCAAGCCTGGGGACAAAGTACACTCTGCTCAGTCCAGCCCTTCCAACAGAGCAGCTTTTATCACAAATCAAACTTCCAAACAAATTCAGTGTAAAATTCTTTCTCTTGCAGAAGTCTTAACTACAGCTCTTTTGATAATAACAACAGAAAATCCTGCTTTAAAGCTTTTTTCCATTGAAAGAAAGAAAAGGAAAAAAGACATAAATCCAAATTTCCAAAAGCCACTAGCAATTCTGAGCACGCATCGTCATACAAGTTAAGAAAGGATAAATGTACAGGACTGTGCACTGAGTTTCTCTAGGTGTCTCAGGTGTCTCAGGTTCAATACCAAAAGCTGGTTTTGACAGCGAGCCATACCCTGCGTAGGAGGAATGGACTGGGTTAAAATGGAGCAGAAGAGCAGCCGCAGCCACCCAGCCGGCCCTCGCCCTCTCACCCCAACACCAGACTCGGTCCATCATCCCTCCAAGGCAGAGGTCAGAGATCCCTCAAAGGAGCGTAGGAGTTATAATGAATCCCTTGGGATAACAACATTAAGGGCAGCAGTGATGAGCACTGGACGTTTGTGGTGGACCTCTTAAGATTTGTGTAAGAGTATGGCATGGTTTGCTGCTAAGAAGAAGTCAGCCACCACATCCTAAACCAAGCAAATAGAAGCAAATAGCCACAATGTTCCAGAGTCCACACAATCAGACATCATCTGCCCTTTGGTGGTCGGAAGGGGTTAAAGAAATCAACACTGTTTCAGGCAGTGCCAAGCTTGGCATCCAGGTGCACAGTGGCTTTTCTGAGGTCAGAGAAATAGGACAAAATGTGCCTGGAAAGAGCTCCCAAGATGCCTATCCAGCTCCTGGGCCAACAATTCAACCCTTTGTCTCTGTTTAAGAGCTGTGGTGTATCCGATCTCTCCTCTCCCTCACCTTGAAGATGGTGTTCTCCTCCTCGTGCTGCGGGCTGTGCCGAGTTGCGTGTTTCCAGGGGATCTGAAAGCGTTTGGCTTCTCGGTTCAGCCAGATGAGGCCGGGATACATACCACTATCTACCTGGGCTACCAGCCACGGCTTCAAGCGGACTCTGCGCGGGTGTAACGCCATCGTCTACAAAAGAGAGGGACAATAGTGGACCAGCTGCTAAAGGTTAGTTGAGATGCGTACACTTTACCAAAAAAAAATAATGTTAATTTGATGAGAAAGGACCCTATGCTGTTGTTATGTTACTGCACGCTGAAAACTCCAATTCGGATTCAGCTGGATGACTCTTCTGCCAGGAGCTGTGACAAACATGTCACCGAAGCAGGGACCAGAGGTGTTACAAGAACAACAACTTGCTATTAAATATTCCAGTAAGCAGAGAGGGCGCGTTGTGTGTGTTTGCTGAGCGCAGGGAGGGCGAGCCCCAATCAAACCGCGCGGTGAACGCTGCGCAGGAGATAAAGCCACAAACAAGCCACAGCAAGAACAGGCACTGAATTTCAAAAGCCTCCACATTCGTGGCAGCGAAGGGGCCTGTCTGACCCAGAGCTGCTTCAGGCGTGTGGGACGTGCAGCCCGGAGGAGAAAAACTCACATGAGCTGAATCAGAGGCTTCTGCCCCGGCGGGGAGAAGGTGGAAGGCTGAGGCTGAAGCGGAAGGGAGGCTTTATCAGACTGATGTCCCTCTGCAGGCTCTGAGCGCAGCACAATCATTCACAAACATCACTGACCTGCAATAACCAGGATGTTTATCCAGAAGGACATGAACTGCGAGTCTGCCTGCACTCCTGCTAAAAAGCAAGTGATACTGACTTAACGTTTAGGTGGGTTTGTTTAAAAAAAGCCAGCGCTTCAGTTAACTGATCAAATCTGTTGTTTAAGTAGCCCTGTGTTGCTACTGCATTTGCAACCAACCAACAATATTATTCTTGCACAGAACAGATACCAAGCCAAGCAAACAGAACTAATGACTGTCCCTCTGCAGGAACAGACAGCATTTGGTACCTTTAGATTTTGGGAGGGGACTTTTATGCTATACATTTGCTTGGAAGGTCCATCTCTCATATTCATTCGTAAATCTTGAAACAGAGGTGAGAAATGACAAATACTCCCTTTAATAAAGCAGCTACAGGACAAGTAAAACCATTGCCACAAGCTGCAAACACCGCTGCAGGAGTTGCAAAATGCATCTGGCAGCAGAGATAAAGGAGATTCAAAAATCCTATCCAAGAACTAGTCTAGGAACAGGTTTTATTTGTTCAAATACCTGCAGGTCCCACTCAGATGCAAGTGTTCACACAAAATTAATCTGAACACAACTTATTTTATCTGTTAAGCAAAGAAAATATCCACATTCAATTACAAACCATCTTTAAATGACAGCTTGAAAATGTGCTTCGTTAAGGAGCTGGGGATGTTAGCAGACTCTTCCCAGGAGCTGCAAAGGATCAGAAAGCAATCACCAAACATTTTTGTGCTTCTGAAACTGCTGTATTGGTCATCCTGTTGAAAATCCTACCAGAATTAAAAAGTTTCAGTGGTGTGTTTGCAAATACACAAAGTCCAGGTTAATCCTGGACTCAGAATTCAGACCAAAACCAGGTATCGATTTCCCTTGCAAAGGGCAAAACCAGAGACTTCTCCTTGGAACAAAAAAATCCTAAATCAAAGCTTGTTTCCACAGCCATTTTTTACACTTCACAACACGCAGCCCCCTCTGCTTCTAAGACCATACACTCTTTTCATACACAAGACCAAGAGCAAATGCAGCCCCACACCCCAGGGAGAAGAACTCATGCCTCTCAAACAGAATGAATTTGGTCACGCAGAGGGTGCGCTGGCGCGGCCGTACCGGGTTTGAATTGTCCCTGGGATCCCAGACAGCGTCTGTCAATACGTGACATGACAATGCTTTAGGGCCTTTTATCACCAATGACTTGTTGACACGATAACCGAGAGCAAATCAACTTGAATCCCATCGCTCGGCTCAGACGGTGACTCAGCCTCTTCCAGCCTTCAGCTTCCATCCTCTGGGGTCCGCTACTGCGATACCACACACCTCACCCCTCGCTCCGTCCCTCTCTGTGATTACATTATCCCCTATTTAGGGGGTTTGTACTCTTTTTTTTTTTCCCCCAAAGGCAAGCAGCTCACCCCTCAACATGAGCGTTCCCCCAGAGGAACGGCATGAATTTCCACCAAGTGTCCCAAGCTTCATCACCTCCCCACAGCAGGAGCCTACAGCTCCCACCTTTCAGAGACCCCCGTGAGGGTCACACCTGGGCCACAATTAACCCCTACAACGCAGGGATCCTGCGCCCCAACCGGGTACCCCAGCCCCAGCCCGGGGAGCCCCTCAAGGTGGAAGAGGTGTGAGTTCTTACCCATCACTTGGGTTCTCGGGGTGGTAACGGCTTTGGTTCAAAACCAGCTGTGGGCGAATGGGGCGGGGGGAGGCAAATACCACCCTTCCCCTGACTCCAGGCCCCGGTTCACGCCAACTTGAAAGACGTAGCCTAGGGCTAGTACAGCCCCGGCCGGGAGCAGGTGGGGAAGGAGCAATAAAGAGACCTTTTCGGCGCGTTTTACCCTCCCCGCTGCCTTCAGACCGCGACACCCCCCCCCCCCCCCCCCCCCCCCCCCCCCCCCCCCCCCTCCCGACCCCCCCGCGCCCCGTTCCAGCGCGCAGCAGGACACCGGCCCCGCACCGCCAACCTTCCCACGGCCACACACCTCCCCCGCGCTGCTGCCCCGCGGGTTTTACAATTCAAAGCGAACCCCCCACGGCCCCGACCAGCACAAACACACACCCCACACACACCCCCCGCACCCCCCCGCGAAACGGGCTCCGCCGACGGCCCGCCGCGCTCCCCCGGACATCGCGACCACCCGCGCACACACACACACTCCGCCCCGCGCAACTTACCGGGACGGGGCGGGGGGGGCTCCGCGCCCGCGGGGGCTCTCGGCCGCCCCGCGGGGCCCACGCGTGGGCGCAGCGAGGGGAGCGCGGCCCGGCGGACACGCACCGCCCGCCCCGCACCGCCCCGCCCTCACCTGCCCAGGTGCGCTGGGCGCAGCCGCGCCGCGCCCGCCCCGCCCACGGACGCGGGGGGGACGGGACGGGACCGGGGGTGGCCGCGCCGTGTCCCCCCGCCCACGGCGAGGGGGACCTCTCTGTGCCCCCCCCCCCCCCCCCCCCCCCCCCCCCGCAGGTCTCACGGGCAAGCGCCCCCCGCACCGTCCCACTAAGTCTTTTTTCTTTCTAATGGGCTATTTAGGAAAGAAAAGAAGAAGTTCCTGGTTATTTTCGCGGCTCGGAGCGTACCTGCCCCGCCCGATCCGCAGCGGCAAAACTTAAAGTCGGTTGCGCTTAAGGCAGAGCCCCCGCACGCGCAGGTTTTCGCTGAAAAGCATAAAAACGTCCCTCTTCTGCGTCCCCTCCGTCCCCCCTACCTGGGGCTGCGAGGGGGCTCCGCCGCATCTCCCCCCGGCCCGGCCGCAGCCTCCCACTGCCGCCCGCACCGGCCCCGCGTCGCATTTCTCTTCCCCGTAGGTGGGGAGCCGTGACTCAGCGAGGAGCTTGGTTTCAGGAGCTCACCCAACACGGCGCTATTCAGTTTCAACGAAGCAGAAAAAAAAAACATTGGGAATTTCCCTTCTCGTGAACATTGCGGGCAGCGCTGAGTCCTGAGCTCGGAATGGCTGACGTACGGCCAAAGGCCAAGCTTACACCAAGACTTTGGAACGGTGCGGATTTTTTAAAATCTTCACACACAGAGAAAATGTAATTCTGCATTTTTCTTGGAAAGTCGGCCCTGAAAGATGAATGTTTCAGGCTTCATTAATCACCGGAGTGTGGCCACCCAGAGGTTACATTTAGCAGGGGGGTGTCAGCACATCATAAAATCTTTCTGGCAATAAGCAAGAGACAATAGGTGGCCCCGGGAGGGTAGTGGGGTTGCTTTGTGGGATGGCACTGCGTGGCAGATCTTGGGTTTGGTTTCTTGTGCCTGACCCTTTTTGATGGGCAAGCCAGGGAGAGCTGCTCCTGCAGCACCACACCTTCTGCCGTGGTGTTACCCCCACCATGGTGTTACCCCCGCCGTGGTGTTACCCCCACCATGGTGCTACCCCGCCGTGTGTGCACGGGCAGCAGCGCGGGGTGAGTGACTGGGAAGGGATGCAGAGAGACGCCGGGCTCAACGCCCAGCCACAGCATGAGGGATCTTTGATCTCTCCTCAGATGGGTCAGCACAAAAGCTGCCACCCGTCCTCCCTGCATTCCTCCAGTCCACGTGTCCGTCCTGCCTGGCGACAACAGGAAAATTTAAGGATGCTTCAGGTTTGCTTTCCTTTGTGGCCTCATGCTCGGGCAAGCTGTGGAAGCAGACACGGCTGGTGATGCTGAGCTCTCCTGTCCCCTGCAGGGACACTCTGGGGTGCCCAACCCACCAGAGGGTTAGGTGTTAGGGCAGGTCAGGACTGAATTATTTAAAATAATGGAGCAAAAAGGATGAGGCGAGGGCCGCTCCAGCGTGGGAGAAGGATCTGGTCCTGCCCTTGGTTTCACTGAGGCTGGTCCTCTCTTGCGGGCAGCGGTGCCCGCCTGTGCCCTGCCACCCTCGGTGCAGCCTCCGTGCCTGTACCCACCCGTAACGCAGATGCCAAACAAATGAGTCTTCCCAGGCCTCTGCAGAGTTTGTTGGGGTTTTTTTAATTCCTTGAGTTTCTACCAGCCTCTGCTGAAGCGTGTGGCAGCACGTTGTATTGTGATCCGACAGGAAATAAGCTTTTTCCATGCTCTCGGCTGGGAAACTCTGCAGCTTTTGAGCTGTACAGGTGATAATCTAGGGATAGCTCATTAGGCAGGACTTGTAATCAGATGGTTCCTGTTTGCAATTAATCATCCAAAATGTTCACTCTGACATAATACATACAGCACTGATCCTAGCCCTTCAGGCAGCCAAATAACACCAACATTTAACATTTTCAGTGTTTTCTAGAAATTTTATTTTCAGTTCTCTCTGCTTATATTTACCTCTACCTGTATCTTTTTCCAAACCAAAGGAAGAAATCCTTTGGCTGATGAACTGTGACGTTCTGCTGGCTGGGAGGCAGCAGCTCTGTCGATACAGTCTGCAGAGCACAGGCTTTGGACAGAGTATATGATGAGGAATTTTCATACCAGGAGCTATGGGATTTAACTTATTTAAGTGCCAAATTAACATCAGTACCCTTATCAACACGATCGTACCTCCTGATACCTGCAGTAGCACCAGCAAGGCTTCCTAACTCCGCTCTCCTGCAGCCCTTTGTTCCAGCTAGAAAAGATTGTAGTCATCAAAACAAAGGGGAACCATTTTCTCTCCTGGGAACAGATCACTAAGTTCCCATAAGGCAAAACAAAATTATGCAACGAGGCAAGAGAACGTCCTGGGCATGTAGAGTCTTGCTGCCTGCTCTTGGCGCTCGCATTCCACAGCGGCACGAAATGGAGAAAGGCTTCGCACCCGCGACTGCGAAACCCCCAGCTCTGCGGCAGGAAAAAGTGCACTGAGGACCCCCAACCCCGTCCCAAAACCACCTCTGCGTCTTGAAAACTGCTTGTGACCCAGAGAACCCTCACCTGATACTAGCCAGGATGAAATATCACTGAGGGGAAAAAGCCATTTCTTTTCATGGTATGCACAGCAGAGCATGGGGAAATGAGAGTGCAACAGAACTGTTTCATAAATGGCACGGTGACTGTGGCTGCCAAAGCCTTCAAGTAGGACTAACGAAGAGGTAAATGCTGGGGATAGACCCAGTATAACTTTTTTCAATGACCAGACCTCAAACTACTCCACTGAAGACAAATGAGCTTACAGTCAGGGGCTGAACTTCATCCGAAGCATTAATAAAAGGAAGGATTGAGTTTTTTAATCCTGTTGCATTCTTCTAGGCATAAAGATAGGCAAGCAGGATTTCTCTATATTATTAGATAAAAATATACCTTTTCAGTGAAATAGAGCAGCCTTAGCCTTTCTGGCAATGGCTCTGGTCCTTTCCATCTATCTCCAGATGACTGCTGCTGCACTGCCCAGCTCCTCTCTTGCTTAAGACTCCCAAGTAAAGCCATACATTGTCTGGGGATCCTTCTGTACAGAAACATAAAATTATGCTATACTGCAATTTTATTTAGGTACACTTATACACACATGGTCCCATTGATAGGTTACTTACAGGTGGGAGTAAATTCAGAACAAGCTCTGCTATAATAGTGGAATATTCTACAATATAAAGTTTTTAGACTGAATCTTAAGAGATTTTTTTTCTTTTAGTATGAGAAGCTGCTATTCCTAAGCTAAATAAAAAAAGTTCCAGAACAATGAACAGCTAAAACCCTTCTGGGCCTTAGCACCACTATAACAGGGCCTCTCTTATTCCCTATCAATACTGCTCCAATCCTCTTAAAAGAAGACTCCTAACTGGATATCAGGCTGGCTCAGACACTTTTATAGCTACAGGTCATTTCTTTGCAGCTGACACAGCTCATGGTTGGATTCAGAACACCTGGTACAATACAGTTAAAAGCTGGTGGCTGGAGGGTGCAGAGGAAAGAGGAGGGGGGTGGCTCTGGGTAGGAGGGTCTTGGTCCTGAGGTGGCTCTAGGTATGATGGTTTTGGTATGATGGTTTTGGCATGATGGTTTTGGCTGTGGGCAGGAGAGCTTAGTCTCTGGCAGGAGGATGGGGCTGTGATCTCCCCGCTGCACTGAGCGCTGCAGAATGGAGACCAGAGGCAGAGCTGTTATATCTGTGATAAAAGTAGTGAGCAATGATGTCCAGGAGTAAGGGTAAACAGGGGCATTTCAATTGATAAAGGCACAAAAGGGGGAAGGAGAACTCAATGCTTTAAAAAGTAGCAAAGTAAAAATATTCCTGTTATTTTTATCTGTGAGTTTTAAGAATGAATTGTGAGGATAAGAGCAACATGTGCACTTGCATCTATGTGCATTTATTAGCTTCTCAAACTTTTTGTATAGAATGAAGCCTTTAGTAGGCATTCAATTAACTTTGTACATTAGTAGGTATTTTTCATGTGACTAGTGTTAGTTGTAGGTTGTTATTTTTTCAGGGTTTGCTCTCGGCAATTGTTGCCTTGATTCTTTGAGACACTGAGTGTCCCCCACAGACAGTGTAGGTCAGTACTGAAAAACCAGCATTAGGGAAGTTCACTTACAATCCTCCTTATTTCCTAGAAAAACTACAGCAAAGCGAGTGAGGTTGTACATCGTGTGCAAAGGGAACCCTGACTCCTAAATTCTTTGATGTGAGGGTATTAATGTGCAGAAGGATCCTAAGCCTCTGGAGTCTGCTCCTAAATAGGGCACCGTTCAGAACATCTGAAGGTCTTTGTGACTCAGAGGTGGGAATCTCCTAATGATCTTAGTTATTTTTACACATGCCTGATACCACACATTATGCTGCCCTAATGCAGAGAAGCAATTCCACCATCACCAAGCAAGCACACAAAGTTGTGGTGGTAAAACCTGCAGGAAATTAAGTGGAAGAAGAAAGTAAAACTCAAAAAAAAAAAAAAGGTGAAATAGCAAGACACAATATTAACATCAAATAAAGGCACAAGACAGAGTGAAGAAAAAGAGCAAAGGAAAAACAACTAAAGGTGATAAAAGGATAATACAAGCAAAGGACTTTGGCAGGGCTTTATTATTCTTCCTTCTCCTTTTTGGAATCTCGCTTTGCAGAGGGAAATGGGACAGCAGTTCACCAACGCCGAAGGGGAGCAAGGGGAGATTGATGTTGCCGAATTGCAGGAATGGTATAAGAAGTTTGTGGTGGAATGTCCCAGTGGGACTCTCTTCATGCACGAATTCAAGCGGTTCTTTGGGGTCCAGGATAACCGTGAAGCAGCAGAGTACATTGAAAACATGTTCAGAGCTTTTGATAAGAATGGGGTAAGTGGTGAGGAGTTTTTACAGAGGTTTGTCTAATAATCTGTACCTTTCTGTAAGTTGGGGGTGTTTTGGTGCAGTTCCCACCCTTGTTACTGTGCTCTGTGAGACCTGCTGGGGCAGGAGAAGGAGCACACGCTGCACTGCTCTGTATGGGCTGGAGTGGATTCTTCTTCCCCTAAATCTGTACACAAACTAAGGACAGAATGTCCCCTTAAGGGACTAGAGATCAATCAAAAGGTTGAAATTTAGGCCGTTGTGTTTTGAGACAGTATTGTTGAAAGATCCTGGAATAACCAAGGTTGTTACGTGGAAAAAAATATTTATCTGTTATGATAGAGGGGGAATTATGGTGTGAGAAATCCTACTCGGGTTTGCTATACATTGGAGGAGTGTATATATACAGTACTAACAGGTGGTGTGGAACAAAATATTGATTTTTAGCTGCTTGAAAGTGAAGGAATGCTGAGCCATTCAGACTTTCTGGTTTTGATTCCCTTTGCTGTATTTGTCATCAGATACCCGGGAAAAGTGGGCTTTCTGGTTTAGTAGCAGTTCATGCATACCCGTGTGTTGGTGCAAAAGACAGTGTCACACCAGCCTGTGATATTTTAGATGTTCAGAAGAAACACAATATGGTCACCATCCTCATCTTGAAAGGGGTGAGCAATGCTTTCCCCACTAGTTAATTGTCTTTTCCAGAAAGTATTGAACATATTCAGAGTGTGGGGCTGTTTGGTGCTCTGTATCGACAGAAGAAAAGGGGAGACAAGTCTGTCACCTCTCAGATACACGAGCTCCCTTTGAAACCAGGGGCGTTTGAGGCAGCAACAAAAGTCAGTTTGTGACAGAGGATGAAAAAGCTACGGAAGGTTTGGGCAGATTGATTTGTGTTGGAATTTGAAGTTGGCAAAATCCAGGTTCCTGTAAAAAACTGAAGGTCCGGATGTTTAAATGGCTCATTTCTAGGGTCCTGGCAGGTGTCCCCTCTTATTGCACTGTAGGAAAGCTGCTTTGCTCTCCGCTGACACTCCTTGGGAACTCATCCCTGGTGCAGGGGGGATGTGTATGGCTGTGCTCCCTGATGGTCTCAGGCTGGCATGAATCTTCTATAAAGATGAAAATAAATAGCTGTCCCATGGAATATCTTCTTGGCAGTTTTATACCGAGGTTTTGTAAGCAGGTTTCTGTCAACTGCACCCAGTTAAGTGCCATTCAGCTGCTTTTTTTGTTTCTACAGGATAATACCATTGATTTTCTGGAATATGTAGCTGCCTTGAACCTTGTTTTACGAGGAAAACTGGAACACAAGCTGAGGTGGACATTCAAAGTATATGACAAGGATGGGAATGGCTGCATAGATAAACCTGAGCTGCTGGAAATTGTTGAGGTAAGTGGGCATTGCCTAATTGCTTCTTTAAGCAATCACAGTTCTTTGGCAATGTAATGATGTATATGGTTTTTGTGATAATGAGGTTTCAGGGCAGCTGTGGGCAGTGATGAAGGGGAAAAAGCCTGCCCTTGGTGGAAAGGTCGTGTGGTCTGATGGGGTCCTGAGGGATGGGTCAAACCCACTGTGGGCAGCCTGGCCCCTGCTGAAGCTGTGCAGAAATGCAGCATCTGGGGCTGTTGTGGAGTCCTTGTGTCTCTGCTCTGCCTTTTCTTTCCACCTTTTTACACCAAAATTCATTGCAGTGGCCAGTGCAAGAAGGTTTCACCCCATGCTCCTTGCAGGAGCTGAATTTCCTGCCTGAGTAGCTGGTGAGAATACACTGAGAGGCATAAATTAGTATAGAAATACTTTTTGTAATTATTCTCTCTGTGTTTCTGTTACATTCTGCACTTTAATTAGGGACTGTGTGAGAGGAAGCATGGGGCATAGCAGGCAGTCGGGCACAGGGTGCCAGGGTTCTTTGGGTAAGTGCCTTGGTGATTGTGGTGGAGTCACCCCTGCACCACAGGTGCTGTATCTCACCCTTGCACACCAGTACTTGTGAAGCTTAATCAATGGTTATCAAATGCTTCAGGATCTTAGGTGAAATGCAATCTCAAGAAAATATCAGAAGTTGAATCTGTGGAAAGCAGGTCATTTTGGCTGGAAAGCATGGCCAGGTGTCACCTGAGGCACCAGGTGTGGGAGCATCTTGGGAGCTTGTCTGGGTCAATTATAGTTTTGAGGTCAGTCAGGAATTGGCCAGAGCTGTGTTAGGACCTTGCTAATCCCATCTCTGGGAAGACTTCAGACAAAACCCTTCAGCCGAAGGAGTAAAGTTAATAATGAATCTGTGGTTGTCATGGGAGGAATAGATAAAATCTTCCTCTTTCCAGTGACAAAGTGGAACAGAAACTATGGGTCAAAATATGTGCTAATACAGGTTTGCTCTTGCAGCTTGGGCACAAGCTCCCTGGGAGAGAGGGCTGGGTAAATCCAGATGTGCCTGGCTTCAGATGTTAGAGAAAAATCATCCTGAAAAGTCAGAATATTTTTCCCGACTGAAACTCTTGTTCTTTGCAAAGGAACCCTGAGGACTGACCAGTGTGTGTAAGGAAAATAGAAGGGCAGCAGCTTCAAAGGGCAAATGAAGTGAACCACAGTGTGTGTGAGTGTGAGGTCAGAGGTTTCATTAGAGCTCTGGGGCTGTCAAGTGGCAGATCTTTCTAGAAAGGTTAAAATTGCAGCCTTTGTAAAAGACCTTTACGCTGTTGGGAAGATAACGGAGTTCACTGCTTTTCATTTTCCAGTCCTTCCCCTAATCTGTGGACTTCTTTTCAGTCTATCTACAAGCTGAAGAAAGTGTGTCGGTCGGAGGTGGAGGAGAGGACCCCATTGCTCACGCCGGAGGAGGTTGTGGACAGGATATTTCAGTTGGTGGATGAGAATGGGGATGGTAAGAGATCCATGGCTCAGATTGCATTAATGTGTAATGAGAAGTTATCTGTGCTGGACAGGCAAGCTTTAATTATGTCTATCAGTAAATCACTTAGGACTATTATGTTACTCATACTGGACACGTTGGGTTTGGTTCTGGTCTGTTTATTAGACTCAAGAATAACTTGATGCAGTTGGAGGAAATAGTCTTTGTTGTTATCCTAATGTAAAACACACAGGGGTTACTATTCTGTCTGGATTTTGGTGCCACACAGATCTCATCCTCTGAAAGTCCCCAGTAGCCAGAGTGCAGGTCCCAGTCCCAGCACAAATAGCCCAAGTAAAGACAGTGGCTCCAGTCACACTGGAGTTTGCAGGATCAGACTTGCACCCTCGTGGCAGAGCGTGTGTCACTAATGCGAGTGTGAGCCGAGGGACGGGGCTGGTGTGAATGTGCTGGTTACAGGGTGGGGGTTTCTCTTGGCTAACTGGCTCAAATTGTGCAGGGAAATGACATAGGGCTTTTGTCTTATAGGCATATTTTTCTGAAATTTAGATAGTTTTTACTCCTGCCTTCCTCTTCTTCTGTCTTATCTGTCATGTCTTGTCTCCCCGTCTTGTGTCCCCTCATCTCGCACACAGGGCAGCTGTCACTTGACGAGTTCATTGATGGGGCCAGGAAAGACAAGTGGGTGATGAAGATGTTGCAAATGGATGTAAACCCTGGGGGATGGATCTCTGAGCAGAGGAGAAAGAGTGCTTTGTTCTGAGAGAATTCAGTTCTGGTACAGCTGAAAAAGTGACGCTGACAGCAACTGTGGCTCTCATGCTCCAGGCTGGTAGTGGCTTTTCTTTCTAATACGGTCTCAGCATCCAGATGAAAACATCAGTGGTTTAAGAAGCCATATCTCAATCTAAACCCCATGTGCTGTGTACTGCTGGTACCCAGAGACTATTTTTGGCCCATGAATAAGTCTTTCTGTGTACACGATGCCGTGCTTGCCAGCTCTGGTTTTTGGTTACACCTCAAGGAACAAGCTTTTTGTGGGTTCCTGCAGCGGATCCTGGGCAGGGTTTCAGTCTGATGACAGTCGGGGTTGGGAAGTGAGAAGTCCTGACACAGTGGTACTGTCTCCAGTGCAGAGCAGTGTCTGCATCATTCATACCTGCAGAGATACAAACATATCAAACCAAAACCGCCAACCAGCGAGGTGCTCTGGAGCTTTAGGCATTCAGGGTCTGTTATGCACAGTAATATCGATGCATATTTAGATGATAGTACTTGTGTAAGGTTATTGAACACCAGCATATCACTATCAAATATGAGAATTGGATTATAAGGGGTGGCCAAGACAGTACAGAGAGTTGAGGAAAAGATGAGGTGTGTGCTGGGCAGGTGGGATGATCCTTGCACCTCCCTCCTGTGGACCAGGCACTGCTCCTTGTACCTCCTCAGAGACCTGAGCTGCTGCAGGGCTGGAAAAATGCTATTTCCAAACCCTGAGCAGCAGTAGAAATGGTGCCTCTTTACATTTAGAGGGCAGATTTGCACAAGTGTGATGCTGCTCCTTTTGAGCCCCTGTTTCTTACTGAGTCATGGCTCTGGAACAGCTTTTCCTGCCCCTGTGAAGACTGAACGAGCTCCAGGGCTTTCTCTGCACAGGGAGAAGTTTTGTGTGGAAGGAGAGAGGAGGGAAGAGCAGGGTTTTGCTGGGCAGGGTCTCTGCAGTGAGAGGATCAGCACTGCTTTACTGGCAGGACCACGGAATGGAACAAGTGACAGGAAAACCCAAGTGAGTTACTGGATTAGTACAGTGGTTTTACACTGGACTTAATTAGCCACAGACTACAGATAAAATTTGCAGAGGTTGTAGGATGAGCTCTGCTATTCTTATGGCCAGTGCATGTACCCGAACACCTCCATGTGTGTGGGAAGAGAATTTGAGTTGAACCAAAATACTTGTTTGCTTTTACTGGATTTATTGGATTATTTTCAAGAAAAATTTCCCCAGGAAAGTAACATGAGGTTTGGTCTGGTTTATTTTAATTTTCCCATTAAATCAGTGGGCCAAGTCACATCCATGGAAAGATTTGCAATCCCTTTTTTGTGGCCTTTAATTATGACTGAGGTATCTTTCATTAGCTGATTAGTTCAGTGGCTTGCAGTCTTGTCAATTTAACCAATGTTTGAATTCAGGACTATGAGGAAGTAGTCGGGATATGACACAATCTGTGCTAGAGTTCAAATCCATATATATTTCCACTTCTAAATAGCTTTTCTAAGAGTTCTCTGTAAATACACAGTAGCTTGTGGTGCACTTGCTTATCAGAGCAGATTAGGCTCCTGGTTTGTGCTGCTGCAAGGCAGCTGTTTAAAGCTCAAAGAAGCCAATAGTTTATCAGCCCAAGATCTGAAAGAAAAATCTCACTTCTGACTTGAGGGCCTGGAAGAGAAGATCCACTTCACTGATTTTTCCAACTTGTGGACAAATGTTTTCACAATAGGATACAAGTCCCTAATTCCTTAAATTTCAGCAATTCAACCAACAAAACACTCTTCTGCTTCTGGCACAAATTAAGTGCATGTTTTCTTACTCTAGTTGCATACTGTGGGTTTACTTAAATGCTTTCCATTTTCTTGCTCTGTTCAGCTGGTCAGATCAGGTGGGGAAGGTGTTTGCTGTCCCCCACACCAGCAGTCCTCTGCTGTGGTGGTAGAGGGCATCCTAACACTGAGCACTGCTATGGTCCTGCACAGATATTTTGTAACACGTGAATTTAATAAAGAATTATTTATTAAAATTCTGTCTGGTTTGTAGCATTTACTTTTCGCTTAGAATGTAGGTGAAGGCCTGAGTATCTGAGCAAAATTGTAGTCTTTAAGACAGGCATAATGAATTTAAGGGAGGCACGAAGTGTAACAGCTGGTGTGGGCAGGAGGATGGATAAGGCAGAGGTGGTGATGCAGGTGCATCTGGAGGAGGAAAGGGGTATCTTCTGGTGAACTTCTACGGAGTGACTGTGGAAATCATGTGTATGACAAAAACATTCTGATGGAATTTGAAATAAAAAGTTGCTTTCAGTAAAGTGAGCTGAGGGTGCTGTGATGAGATGGACCCTGTTTTGACCATGCCAGGACTGAAACGGGAGCCTTGAAGAATTTAGGGCTCAAAGTGTAGTGTTGGACTGGGCAGTGGGATGCAGGATGCCTGCCCCCCCTCTGTCCCGGGGAGGAGCAGTGGTGGTAGCACATGGCAGATAATGCTCGTGTTAGTGCTGGCAGAGCCCAGTGGAAAATTGTTCCTCTTATCAATTGTGTAATCTTTTGTCAAGAAATCACAAGGTGATTTAGTCTTAGTCCTATTTTTAAATCCATAGGTATAAACACTTTGATCTCCTCCTGAACTCAACTCAACATTCACATCAGGCTGTTGATGTCAGACATTTTGCATAATCCATTTTTCCAGACTTACAGCCCAGTGAGAATTGGATTTGACTGATCGGATTTCTCGAGTCTAAATTGGGAAACAGGCTGGCTTGGAAAAGGCAAATGCCATGTGATTTTTCTGAGCTTCAACCATCTGCTCTGGTGTTTGATGCTTTTGAAGGATGGAAGGTGAAATGATCAGGTCAGAAAGCTGAAGGTGACGATGTTGCTGAAAGTGGCTGGTGGGGAGAGTCACCAGGGAGCAGGAGCCCAGGAGGCATGGCACCCTAAAATATTCTGGAAGGTGCATTCCCAGGATAAGCACTGAGAAGGAAAGAGGGTAATTGCATCTTTCTCCCTGCTTAGTTGTGCTCTTTACTTGTCTGTACACCTGATGTTCTGAGAGGGGAGGTTCACCCATGGGTAGCTGGGCTTTGGTGGCTGCCCAGAGGGAGAGGTTTGTGTCCAGGTCGTTCCCAAAGTGCCCGTGGGCAGCTTCCCCTTGAAAATGTCACGTTGAAATACAGAAGGGTCGTGCCAGGACTTTCACAGCCCCGGGCTGATCGCTGTAGGGACTTTTTGTGGTCTGTCTCAGTTGTTTTCTCACAGCACCCCTGCTTAGCTCTGGCAGTATGGGAAAAGACCAATTTCTTTCTTTCTTCCTCCTTCTCTTAAAGGAAAGTGCACCTCAGAAGCTTAGACAGTACCTCAAGCATATTACCCTTAAATTACCCTTAAAGCTTAGACAGTACCCTCAAGCATATTACCTTGCATGTAAGGTGACGGATGGTGTGTGTTGTGTGACACAGCACAGCGGAGCAGCCCCCTCCCAGGGGGCTACGGCACCTTTGGGAGCAGCTGCCCGAGTTTCTTTGGTTGGGTTTCTTTGCTTTAACCTTGGTTTCTCAGGCCCCAACGCACGGGCTGTGAGATGGTTTTTTGCAACTTGCCCTTGTCGGTTCTGAGCTCCTCCTCTCCCTCCCGTTGGACCTCGCTGTCTCCCAGCCCTCCAGCTGCGGTCCCGGCGGGTTCCCGGGATGCCCGGCGCTGGCAGGCAGAGGGCACTGCGGGGACGGGGACCGGGACCGGGACGGGGCAGCCTCGAGTCCCCGGGGCGAGCGAGGGGCCGGGGAGCGGGAGGCATAGCCCCGGGCTGGGCCCCCCCCCCGCTTTGGGGGGATGCGGAAGGATGAAGCGCTGCTCGGCACCCCCCAGGGAGGATTTTCCAGCTGGGAAAGGCCCTGAGCTTCCCCCCAGGACGCGGGGGCAGAGCCCACCCGGGACCCTCCCAACCTCAAACGCTCCGAGCTTCAAGGCCAGGCTGGACGGGGCTTGGAGCAACCTGCTCTGGGGGGAGGTGTCCCTGCCCAGGGCGGGGGGGTGGAACTGGGTGGTCTTTAAGGTCCCTTCCAACCCAAACGATTCTATGATTCCAGGATCTCCCGTTTCTGCATCCCTCCAAGGGCGGCTCTGTGTCCCACTGCACCTTTTACGGTGGCATCTAAACCCCACTGAGACAAACGATGTCCCAGGTCACTTGCAGCGAGCTGGGACCCGACCCCAGACCCCCCCACGGGGCCGGGCAACCTCGGGGGCCCGTGGCCCCTCTCCCTTTGGGACAGGAGGTGGCAGCTCCTGTTAAAAAAGCCTCTCCCACTCCTACCGGAGGGAGGGTGCCAGAACCCAGGAGCAGCCCCCTTTTTTGCCCTGATTCTGAAGAAAACAGACCTCTCTCCATGCTCCTGCTGCTCTTGCTATTTTAACTATTTTATCAACTTTTAACTATTTTAATCAACCCAAGAAAAAGGTTTCTGCGCTTACATGAGACAGTGAATCTGTCCTGCTGGGAATAGAATGAATGATTGAAAGAAGGCACAACCTGAAATAATCTTGTAAAATATGTTTATTAGTTCACTATAAGATTGGAAGTACAAAAGCTTCCAGGTAAAACACTGTCAAATGAAAAAGATGCACAGGAAAAGCAGTCGGAAAGTCGTTTATGAACTGCAAGCACCCAGTGTCTTTCAGCTGGGCAAGAAATCCCTCCTGGTGTCCTGTGCTGTCTCACCACGCCTGAAACTCGCTCCCATCAGATGAGGAAAGGTCTTGGCAGGAGCAGGGGAGGCGCGGGGACGTCGGGCAGTGCGGGGGGCAAAGCCCTTGTGCGTGTGCTGGGTCCTGGCACAGCCCCTGCTCGTGGCACTGGGAATTAGCACTGGCAGCCGGGGTTGCAGTGCCCGGCATTCCATAACAAGGGGTGACTGATTCCACGAGGGACGGTGCTTGAGCCCACTGTTCTGTGGAGCTGATGGTACCCGATCCCTGCTCAGGAATACTCAGGTGCTCACAGATGCTCGTGAGCACACCCACCCCTCCAAACCACATACGGACCATTCGCTGCCGTAAGAGTTAAAACCACCTGATATTCCAGGGTGCCACGGAGTGTCACTTGCAGGAGAGTTTGTCTTCGTTGTACAGGTGATAAGACATGCAGGAATATTCCTACAAACATTCATAAACTTTCCAATTTTCCCTCCCAGGTTACTGCCACTGCAGCCCTTTCAGATATTGCAAAGACAAACATGGCCTTAAAGCTCAGACAGTTGTTAAAAACAAGGCACCGTTCTATGTTTTAGTGCTTTTAAACAAAGAAAAGCCACTACATTCGCCACTCCACCGCTCTCCTTTTTCTAAATCACAGGTGTTTTTATCTCACATTATCGCTAAAGGTTGCTAAAATAATAATAACGAATCAAAGAGCAAGTGACCAACTGCTGATCTCATGCTCTGGAAATATATACGGGAAGAGAAGGTTCCGGTCTAATTTCTAGGTTTTCTAAGTGTATCCTTGGGGGACCCCTCTCACCGGGGCCAAGTGTAGTGCAGCCCCGGGGTTCATCCCCCACGGGGGCTGCAGACGCTGCTGTTGGCCATGGATGGCCTCAGGGTGAATTTTGAGGCTCTTTTGGTGTGTTCTCAAGCTGCATTGCGGGGTGCTGCTCCCCTTCGCAGGGAGGCGACTCTCTCCCCCCTCTCCGCTCAGCAGCACGGCGCTGGCCCCGCTGGCAGTCCCGGGGGTGGCTCCGTGCTTCCAGGTGAGGGGCAGCCCTCGCAGCACCCCCTCTTTGCAGCAGTTTCCCCTCGACGGTGGGGGGGCTGTGTCTGAGGCAGTGTCTGGAGAACTCCGGGCACCCCCAAACCCCCTCCCAGGGGGGCATCGCCTTTGGAGCAGATCCCGGTCCCTGCACTAGCGGGATAGTCTCTCGCTTGTCACACTGGCACTGGGACAGCTCAGCAGCTCCCACCACCACAACCCCATTTGTTTTAATAAAGCCAGGTGGGGGGGGGGGGAGGAGGGGAGGGAAGTGGAGGCGAAGGGAGGGTGTCCTGGGAGCCTACGGGGCAGCCTCTGCCGCCTGCTCCTGCTCGAGTGGGTTCTTCCCGTCGTTCTGGATCAACCGGACGATGTGTGTCAGGTCCAGGCTGCGGGTGAGGATCTCGAGCAGCAACTCATCCTTTTGCACGCCCTCCATGAACTCCTCCAGGGAGAGCTCACCTGCGAGAGCACAATCAGACAAAGGTCTGTCAAATCCTGCAGCCTTTCTCCTCCCCCTGCCAGCAGCCTGAGAGCAGCCCCCCATAAAGCCAGGCCCTTCCTGGGCTCCTGGGTCTGTGTACTGAACACCCCGGACCCCGTCACAGCTAATCCCCCTGCAGCCCCCCCTTTCTGCCCGTATGCTGAGGGACAGTCAGCAGTGTCCCCTTGGGCCAGCTGCAGCCTGCAGAGGGGACCAGGAGATAAACCTTCCCAGGGAGGGGCTTTTCTGACAGTTCTCCCCATGTCCTGGGGTTTTGGGACATCCAGTAGCTCTGGCAGAGTGAGCTGGGGGCCAGGGGAGTGGGACCAGCGTTTGGCACTGCATAAGAAAGTTCCTCACCATCTCCGTTTATATCGATTTTGTCAAACACCATGTTTGTGAACTCCTCGGCCGTCATGGTTTCATTGCACCGGTTGATGGCTCGGATAGCCTGGAGGGAAAGAAGGACACGGGGGACAGTTATGTGTCCATCGGTACAAGTGGCCAAGTGACCGGACACGAGAGGCCAAACTTTTTTTGCAGGCAGTTAGGTTCTGAAAGGAGTAAGCCCTTTCTTAAAAATTGGGGATTAAAATCACTTAAAAAGGCAATCGGTGCATTAAGAGATTAAGAGGGCATACTGGGATAAGCCAGGAGCCATTCACCTCTGAAAATCCTTAGGTTGAATTCAAGTGCTTATCTCAGCCCGGGTTTTGGTGGCTGTGGCTGAAGACCCGGCAGGGGCTGCTGATTGTGGGAGCCCCGGGGCGTTGGGGACGGGTCTGGCTGGGAAGGCAGCGCGGTGGGAGGACTGGCAGGGGACAGGCAGCAGGTTTGGCCACTGCCTACTAATTTACCAGGGAGTTCTCTTTTGGGGTTGGAATATTCCTGTTGCCACCCGTGTTTAATAACCGTCGGCTGTGAAGGAAAGGGAAGGAGCTGCTGAGCCCACTCACTTTGATGATGTTTAGCAATTCCCCCCGGTCAATGCAGCCGTTCCCGTCCACGTCGTAGAGCTTGAAGTACCATCGCAGCTTCTGATCCACCTTCCCTTTCAGGACCAGACTCAGGGCAGCCACGTACTCCATGAAATCTATGTAGCCATCCTGAAAGCAGAAGGTTGGAAGCTAAATGAGGTTCAGAGCAGAGAGTCAGGCAGTGAGTGATGGTCCTGGTCACTTTTGGAAGTCCCCACGGGAAGGCTTCAGCGTGTGGCCACCACCCTGAGAGCAGGGGTTGGGGAGCGTCCCCTGCACACCCACCATTAAAGGCGATGTACAAATGGGGGGGCTCCGTGCAGAGCCCTTACGTGTTGATAACGACCCAGCTCGGGGCGTGCACCCGGCCCAGGGACTAACGAAGCCTCGAAAGCTCGTGGGCACCAAAGGAACCTCTTTATGCAAAGCAGTGGTAATTCGGAGGTCAAAGATGAGCGGGCTTATGGAGATGAGCCCTGGTGGATTACCTAACGCTGTCCTGCCCGCACACACCTCGGCTCCTCGCCGCTGTGAGGGGCACAGCTCTGAGAGGAACAAACCCAGGAACTCCCCCAGCAGGTCACCGGCAGCTCGGGAGGGGAAGGGACAGCCCCGTCCCTGCACCATTTCTGTATCTGCTTCACATTTGGTCACGTCAAAAGCACAAACAACGTTATCTTTGACTTTCCTCCTCGGTGTTTGCCCGTCACCAGCTCACCCCATGGCATTACGGACGTTCAGCTGGGCCCACAGACAGCTTCCAGCCCAGCTTATGGTACCAGAGCAAAGCTGAGCTGGGCTGAGCTCCCGTCCCACCAGTGCCCAGACGCTGCCCAGACATCCCCTGCTCCCAGGAGACTCACTGGAACCCGAAGTGGCTGCCACAGGGCGCTCCGACGGCACATACCCCTGGGACACAAAGTGCTTGGAAGGGAAATGGTCCATGCTCTAAACCACAGAAAGTCTTTGGGAGGGAAAAAGCCTGAGTTTTGTCAATGAACAAAGCCCCCGCAGCACAGGCAGGTTCATCTGCTTTATCCCACTGCTGCCAGAGCCAGATTAGCTATAAATAGCTACTGAGCCCCATTCCCAGCAGGATTTCCTGTGCATCAATTCCCTTCCAGGCAGGCATTCAAACATGGGCAGTGAGCAAGGTAAAGGCCACGGCACAAACAAAATATCTAAAGGATTTAGGGGCTGAACTGCATTATTTTCTGTAGGATTAAGCCCACTAAGCCCTTTGGGCTGCTGTAAAATATATTTCTCATCTCACACGAGGGATGCAATTTCAAATCATTTGCAGGTATCCATCCTGCCCCGGAGCTGCTCCCGTGCCGGGGAGACGGCGCTGCTGGAGCTCTGGGATGGCTCCGGGACTGTTCCAGCAGCAAAACCTCTCTGCAGGGAACAGAGGGCCCGAGCTCCTTATCCTACGGGACTGGGCACATGCAATAAAATCAATGAAACTGTAATCCATTTGTAATTTACAAGAATGGAAAAGGAAAGGCGAGCTGTTCTGTAAGCCCCAGCTCGTGGCACGCTGCTTGGCGCGGGGACCCGCTGTCTCTGCTGAATGCAGCACTTCTTCTCCCACTGCTGGCTTCGTCCTCACCATCACAACATTTGATATTTAAGGATTAAAGGGCACTTCATTTCAAAGGGATCACAGACCAAGCAGATAACCCCCCACTATTTTAATAACTTAAAAGGGAAATATAAATTCTGGGAGAAGCCTCTTTCCTCCCAGAACAGTCAGCAAGTGAGGAGGTTTTGTGAACATTTTTCACCTTAAATAATTGATTTTACTATTTATGAGGCCATGGAGAATAAACCCACACGTTCTCAGATGCTCCTCTCCATTGCTTACACCCGAACACACCACAGGGGATGGCAGCCCAGGGGCAGAGCCCACCGCAGGCTGAGTGGGAAGGACAATATTTACCTTATTAAAGTCAAATGTCTCAAACATTTGCTCAACGTATTTGTTCGCTGCCGGACTCAGGTTTTTCAAGCCAAAAAACTGTTTGAACTCGTAGAGGGTGAGCTGGCCAGAAGGACACTCCGTCATGAACTTCTTATACCACTGGTGGCACTCGGTGGTGCTCAGCTCCTCCACGGCTTTCCCGTCCATGTTCCCCATCTTCGCACCAAGCTCTGGTCACTTCGCAGACAAAACCGGATGTTTTCTGAAATCTGAGGGCTCTCTTTCAAATTCTGCTGCTTGCTTTTAAAGTCCAGGTGTCCCCAGCACTGCAGGGTTCACAGTGGCAGGAAAAAACAAACCGCCTTGTGCTGTCCCGGTTCAGGTGGAGGTGATGGATGCAAAAGGCACCTCCCTCCAGGAAAATTCAAAAGCACAAAACCCTCTTTGGACAAAAGGGTGACATTTAAGTACCCAGCAAATCCCTCCCCGGCCAATGAGACTCGGGGGGTGATGGGCTCCTGCCAGGCATTAAGAGTTCAGGGTTAAAATAGAAAAGAGGTAAAATGGGAAAGTCTTGCAGATTACAGGCCCAGCAGGAGATTATGAGGGTGGAATGTTCTCCATAATGGTGTAATCTCCTAATCCACTTCATTTATGATTTTGTGTGGGGTGACAAAAGCAATAACTTTTGCACCAAAATGAGGGTAAGAAGAAAGAGAGAAAAACCTCTAGGGAATCTCTGTGCTCTTTCTGTCTTTTCGGTCTCCCTTAGACTGCCTCTGGCTGGAGGATTCCCCGACAGGGCTGTCCCTTTGAGCCTGAAATTCAGGGAGAAGGAAGAACCATTTCAGCTCCTGTAAGAGATGCTCTATGGGGGTAGATGGGGTGTGCTGAGACCTATAGAGAATCATAATTGCTTTGAATGGTAAAGCCTTAAGTGCTTTAATGCAGACACCAGCTGCTATGATGGTCTTCTCCTGGGGAGCTCCCTCTCCACCACCTGCTGCGTCCCCTCTGTGGTCTCTGCTCCTGCCACCCTGGAGTGTATCCTGGCCACTGGGCTACCAAACTCAGCCCATGCCAGTGGAATTGAATGTGGCTTTGATTTTCATTTATGATGAATTACCATGAAAAATGGTAAAAAGCAGCATTGGCCAGATCCTCCACTAATAATGAAATCGGTGACCACCAGATCTCTACCAGCAGAGTCTCTCCTGTAACAGATTTTTATACCTGACAGCTTTTAAGACAAAGAGCCCAACTTTTAATGTGTTCCAGAGCTTTGTATTGTGTCCACCCTGGAGTAAATGAGGAATAACTCTGCTAAAGCAGGTGGTGTTACACAAGTGTGAAACAGTTAGGGAACAGGAATTAGACTGAGGAACGCTAATTGGATGTGCTAATCCTGCCCTGGCCAGCAGCAGCAGACACAGGTCCCCACTGCGCCCAGCACCGTGAGCTTCAGTGGGGACCCTGGGGTCAGACCCCCCGGCCAAGGGGGACGGGGCTGGAACAGCCCTCCCCGAGGCAGAGAGAGGGCATTCATTAGCAGCAGAAAAGTTGTGTATTAGATGTGGATGTGTAGTATTTGCTGACAGGGCGTCCCCTTCCCCAGAAGAGGCAACAGAAACCCTGACGAGCTGTATGGAGGGGGCTGTGGGGACACCCCGGCTGAGCGTCACCTCCAGTGACTGTCTCATTTCTGAGCACCACGAATGAAACTGCTGCTCCGTTCACTAAGAACAGGACTTTGTCTGTGTCTGGGAAAGCCTAGAGAAAGCAGATGTCCTTTCAAAGAAGGAGCAGGGTTTAGGCTCAGCAGAGGAAGCGGGTGAAACCTTCCCTGGTTCTGCAGCCAAGGCCAGGCTGGTGCAGAGGAGCCTGGCTGGTGGCCGTCCCTGCCCTGCCACGCTGCTGACACCCAGCCCCTCTGCGCGAGCAGGTGGCAATAAATGACAGGACAAGTTGGACCGGGTTTTTAGAGCAAAATCCTCACCGCATGTTTTTCTGGGGAGCAGCAGCAGAGCCTCACCACCCCTTCCTCAGCCCACGTGTTCACCGCGGCCGTAACTCACACCTCCACGGGAACCTGGAGTCACACCGGTCGCTGGTTTCATCACTTGGGCTTTATTGCTCTCCACTAGGGCCTTCTGCCCATGGTGGGGCTCCACTTCACTATGTTCACACTCGACACGTCCATCACCTTCCTGGTGTGATCGGTGTCCCGGTGGTAGCGGTACCCGCAGGTTGGCTTCTGCGCAGTGTAGAAGGGGCTGTACGAGTTGGAGCAAGTTGGTTGGTAGAAGAGAAACTTGAAGGAGTCGGGCTGACGGCCCCCAAAATCGGCCACAAAAGGAACAAAGCGAGTGGCCAGTGGCTGGTGACAGGCTGGAGACTCCTGGCTTGTTGGGACAGGTGGCTTGTGAGAGACCTCCTGCTTCTCCTTGGTCTCCTCCATTCCCTCTGGTGTCTTCTGGTCTTTGCCAGGGGCTTCTGGTGTTTTAGTCACCTGTGGAGAATAAAAGCCAGACAAATGCATTGCAATTTCCCCCACACTTTGCCATCCTTATCTGTGCTTAATGCTCTGATGCAAGAGCTGTGCACTGGAGACCAAAAAGCAGCAAGTTAATCACAGCAGGAGAGCTTGGGGAGCACCAGCCCACTGACACTCGCTGTAAGGGCAGCCAATACGCAGCACAAATGCTGAGAATTCAGGTATTTACATTCCTTTTAGCTAAAAATCTATGGTGGTGTTACTTAAGGATAAAGCGAGTTGAAAATCAAATGCTGTACATGGAAGTGACAGTGAAAATAAACCAAAGTATCCTGAGGGAATGCACACGATGAGCCTCGAAGGACTTGATTCTCTCTTGATTTGCATTTCAGGTGGTTATTTGTAACAGCTCAGAGTGAACATAAGGTGCTTCCCAGTTTCTGATGTTCCCACTGTCAGGCTGGCCTGGCTCAGCCTCCCATCACTTTTGGGGGATACAACTTTTTCCTTCTGAGTTTGGCACAGGGGAGCCCCGGCCCCAGATCAGGATCTCAGTTCTAACGTGGGGCTACTTGTCACCCACGGCTGCTCCAGGCTGCCCTTGACTGGGAAAGTATTTTTGCTGCTGTTATTTAACCATGACTCGGTTATCTTGTTTTCATTGATGACACCTCTGTGCTAATGGAAACTGGCTCTTCCCCCGGCAATTATCCGCTTTACTCCTGGGCGTCCTAAGTAAACGCTTTGCTGTCTGGCTTTATTTTTAACCTTGTAAAGAGGTTTCCTAGTTTCCGTGACGCCCTGGCTTACTTGGTGCCTATTTCAGTTCCCCAAACGCTGGCTCCTAAACCCATTAAGAGGGGGACACCCACAAATTGTTCAGAAATCTCCTTAAAGCCTTTGAGGGAAATTACCGCATCCTCACGCAATTACCCCCTCTTTTTGTCAGGGGTTTCCCCAGACAGACACCTGCCAGACACCTGCCAGGCTCTGCTGCTGGACCTCAGGACAAGTCCTGCCGCTGCTGCAAGGGAACATCAGTCCATTCTCTCCACAGGGGATAAAACCATGGGATTTTGACTTCCCAAAAGAGCAGATTTTGCACCATGATGGTCACTTCAGCGTGGCTTGCGTCCCCCTGCTCTGAGCACACTTGGGTCAGAAATGATGCTGTTCACACGGATGCAGGATTGTAGCTCATCCCTTTCTCGTGGTGGAAGATACAAGTTCCCACAGGACTGTGCTGCTGCAGCTGCCCCCACCCTGCAGGGAGCACTAATGCCATCGGGGTGAGGCCAAAGTCACTTTGAAAACCCAGCTGCTAAGCCATGCGGCTGCTTGGGAGATGTGCAAGCCTTGCACGCACTTGGCTGCACGGGGCTGCCAGTCACCTCCAGGACGGGGAGGAACCCTCTCCCTCCCAGGGAGTGCTGAGCTTTGGGCATTGCTCCTGCGATGGGGTTCCTCTGCCCGGGGGGTTCCTGCTCATCCTGTGGGACATCTAAAGCCTGGCAGAAGCGTCCTTCGTGCCTGGGTGAGGGCTCCTGCTTAAAGTGATCACTGTCTTGGAGGGGAAGCACCAGGTCAGTGTCCCCGCTGTCAGCTCTGTGCCTGAGTTCAGTCCCATGTGATGCTGTGGCATTTGCTCACAAGTTCAGAGATCCCTAATCCCTCCCAAATTGTCTCTTGTCTCTTGAAGAGGATCCCCACGGGTGGGGTCACAGGGGGATGAAGACAGCACTAATGGGGAGAGCAGGAGGGGTCCAGCACCCACCCCAGGAGAAGGGAACCCCCATGCTGTGGTGCTGCCCCCCTGCCCCCCTCGCTCTGCACCGGGGTGTCCCCACACCAGCAGCTCCTCACTCGTCCCCACGGAGCCGTCCCAGGGCTATCGTGTGCTGTTTGCTCTGAGCCCTTGGCGACCACCAGGGCAGAGCCGGCTGATGGCAGCGCAGCCGGGATTTGCGCGGCAGGGGAGGGATGATGGATGCATCACACGGACACCACAGGGACCCTTTTGTCATGGCCACCCTTGGGCAAGGGTCTTCCAGCCCCCTGCCTGCAGGAAGGGGACAGGGGGAGCCAGAGTCCCTACTGCCAAACCATGAGCTCCCACCTGCGATGTCATCTTCCCGGCAGGGACCCCAGCGCGCAGGGCTCTGGGGCAGAGGCTGGAGGCAGCGCTGCCGGGGTGGGCAGTGCTGGTTGTCAGGGCCATCGGGGCCACTAGTGGCCATTATGACCCCTGGGATGTCACCGGGTGGTGGCTGTCACAGGGGTGCCCCTCGGGGCAGAGGGTGCAGAGGGGCGCAGGGGCTCAGCCATGGTGATGAGGAGGGTGCTGTTTCTCCTGGGCTGGTGGGACGGGGAAGGGTCGCACCCCATTGGGAACCAGCGCTGCTGCCCATCCAGCTGGGACACTCTGGGCTGGCCCTGTCACCTACACTGAAACATGGCTGTGGCAGCTTGGACCTGCTCCCCTCTATACACATAAGCTGTTTCTCCTTCCCCAGGTGTAGTTTGCTGTTCTGCAGCCATACACTGTGTCCCTTCTCTGCCCCCCACTCCCTGGTCCGGGTCCTTCGCCCCCCTGGGAGCGCAGCAGGGCAGGACCTATATCCGTGGGGTGCAGCTCCTCACGCCGCTGCCGAGGCAGATTGTTGGAGGGTGTTTACCCGTGTGGGGATCAAAGGCAGCCTCACACTGCGGCGTGTTACATCACAGCAGGGCTCACAGGGCTATTTCTATGCCATAAAATCCGCTGGCGATCTTCCCAGTGCTTTCCCGTGCTCCGTGCCCAGCCCAGCCCACCTTGTCCCTTCAGCTGGGTGGTCTCTAGCGCTCAGACGGTCACGGTGAGCAGCGAGTGGCAGTCGTCCTCCCTTAAAAATACAGCCCTGCCACCAAACCAGGCACCTTTTCTGCATCTTTGGGGTTCTCACTTGGTAGAAGCCAGCCTGCCGAGCAGCACCTCACCCCCTCTTCTTGCTGGTCCAGAGGTTTTTCTGCTCTTCTGGGGGGAGGTCCATGCTTTACTGGGAGGTGCGAATTTTTTTTTCAGCTGGAACAAATCCAGGGAGTGTGCACATGAGCTCTCGCAGACTCGTTTCGCAGCTTGTGTTCACTGGGATAATAGATTCACCTCAAAACACGCATCCCTTCGTGTTGTGAGCAGTATGTTTTCCTACGCTCACCACCCAGGGTGAGGCAAAGCCACCACTGTTGGGGTGGCACCGGGTACAGCATCCCCCTGCCCCGGGCACAGGAACACCCTGAGCTGAGTCACGCTCTTCCCTTCCCGTAGAGCATCGCCCCTTTGAAGCCTCTTTGTTTTAGCGACATTTTGTGGGACGCCTCCATGCACCAGCCCAGCCTTTCTCATTCCACAGGGTTTTATTGGCTTCTCTTAAAATAGTTCCTCTTCTCCTTCCCCTTTTCCGTGACTCCGTCTCTCTGTATCCTGCTCAATGTGTTCAGGTGAGGGCTGTGATAGCAGCGAGCAGCAATGCTCTGCCCGGCTTGCAAAGACACCGTGTCCTTTGTCTCTCCAGCAGTGAGCAGGTCCTTCATTTCATCCGATTCCTGCTTTCGAGAGGTACCAAGGAATTTTTTTAAATGCCTGGGGCTCAGCTAAGTGGGTTTCTGTGAAGAGCTGGCTCCAGCAGCACTCTCGGGAGAGTGTTGTCTGGCAGTTTCCATCCTATTCCACTCTTCTCTGCAGCAGGGGTGCCCTTCACTGCCATCCCCTGTCCCCTGAGCTCCGGGCGTGCGGGTGTCACCCTCCTGCAGACCTTTGCAGGGCCGTGTCCTTTCCCCGTCTGGCATGACCAGCAGTTCAGATAACTGTCAGAAAGGGCACGAGTCCCACTAATTGCAGCCCTTGTGCACGGAGCCATCCCTTGGGCATCACCCTGCTCCTCCGGCGGATCTCGGGATCGGCTCCGGGATGGAGCTGCCCCTCTGCAGAGCAGGACAAAGGCTCTGAAAACTGTCGTAAATAATTGTAACCACAGCATTGAATCCACCCGGTACCACATGTTAACTCTCCTTTTCTTTCCCCCCATTTGCCCTTCATGTTAATTCTCTGCTGCCTGACAACTTATTTTGTGATTAGATTTTCCTTTTGAAATACCAGAACAGCGTTCATTTGTCATTGTTGATGGGCGATTGAATGTGTTGCCCTAATTTGTACTCTGTGGCAAGAAGAGGTTGTGAAAAGTATAATTTCAAAGTTATTAAATAAGCGATATTTATCACTGAAAAATGCAATCTATATAATTTTGACATCTCAAAATAGATGTAGGACAGGATGACCGTACCCTGAAGCTGTGTTTTGGAGTTAATGTTTCCACAGCTATTGTGGGTTTAAAGTTCTCCAGAAATCCCAGCATTTATTAATAACCAATGTTACCCATTAACTCTCAATTTTTACTCGTATGACACAGGAGATTGTGCTGGAGACTTGCTTTTGTACCTCAAACAAGAAATGATTTGGGGTCAAGCCCCACTGTCTTTAAGGTTTTGCATCAAAACCCCCCCAAACCCTAGTACCAGGCAGGTCGCACTGGAGAGGGAGCTTTTCTGGGGGTGCAGAGTCCCAGCGAAGCCCATAGGGATCTGTGGAGGGGCTCAAACACGTGGAGGACGGGGGGGGGTTAATGCTTAGTAAGAAGCTTCCTAAAACTCGGTGGTAATTTGCTTCCTGGGATACACACGGCAGAGGGAAAGGATCAACTGCGGCTTCCCCTGGCTCTGGCCGAGACTTCCTTGGATCATGAGGACCCCTGTGGGTCTCCCACAGGGACTTTGGGGGGGCCGGGGAGCCCAGCCCTCGGGTCAGGGCGAGAGCAGGAGGAGAATGAGCAGATAAACACGGGAGAGAGCGAGAGAGAGACCAAACCTCTCAGACCTAAATGCTGAGCGTGCAGCCGGCTTCAGCAGCCTGAGAGTTGGTGTCGTGTCGGGGCTTTTCAGAGGACTCAGCTGTTTATCGAGCACGTATTTGGGGCACGTGCTCCTTTTCTGGGTTAGCTGAGGTGCCCATCCTCATATTCGGAATCACCCTCCACTTTCCTGCGGCCCCTGACGATATTGGTGCCCACCTTGTCCCACCGCTCTAAGTTTCTGTGGCAACTCCAAAGTGGCCCGTGTCAGCCCCCACCCCTTTTGCCAACCCAAAGGGTCTCCGGGGGGGTCTCTGGGCCCATCCACCCTGCGGGCCCTGCAGGTTTATCATGCCTCCCCGGCTCTCACCCGTGCTCCCCACCAGCGGGAGGGGGCTGGCCCCGCACCCTGGGGACACACACACACACCCCCACCCCCCCCGCGGCTGCGGAAGCCCCTCGGGCCGAGCCCTGCGGGGCCCCCCCCCGGGGCCGTCCCTGCCGATAAAGCCCCCGGGGGTTCTCTCCTTCCCTCCGCCAGGCAGGGCGGGAGCGGCTGCGCGGCCCCGGGGCGGCGGGAGGCACCTGGGCGGAAGGAGGGGCGGAAGGTGGGACCGGCCCGGCCCGCCCCCGCCCCGCAGCCGCCCCGGCAGCGGCCCCGGCCCCGGTCCCGGCCCCGGCGGGGCTGCCCGGCTGGGAGCGCGGGGCAGCGGCAGCTCCGCCAGGATGAAGAAGCACCAGCACTCGGTGCAGGGCACCTTCAGCCGCCTCTTCGGCAAGAGGCACCCCAGCCCCGCCGCCGCCTCCTCCCTCTTCGCCACCAACCCGCCCTGGATCTTCACGCAGGAGGTGACCTCGGACAGCGCGGGGGGCACCGGTCAGTGGCCGCTCTCCTTCCCGGGGGGCGAAGGGGAGGGGGCCGAGGGGTCGGACGGGGCCGGGGAGCGGCGGCGGCGGCTCGTTCGCCGCCCGGTTGGGCAACTCCGGGAGAGGGTTGGCAGGGCTGGGCCACCGAAGGGCGAGTCGCAGCCTGCGCTCTGCGGGGTGGCGAGCGCTCCGGGGCGGGCGCGGGGGCTGCGCACCCGCGGGTTGGGGCCGGTGCCGGTGCGGTGCGGTGCGGTGCTCTCACGGGGCCGCCATCCGCTCCGGGAAGTTAAACTTGAGCGAAGCCGGTCAAATTGATAAAGAGTGATAAAGAGTTTCGAATCAGTTTTATTGCTTCCACCCCGTTCCCACGCCATGTTTGATCTG
>BJBW01006866.1:75630-146399 GCA_004320125.1 Scolopax mira
GGGGGGGGGGGGGGGGGGGGGGGGGGGGGGGGAGTTGAGGGCTGCCTATTCCTGCAGGATTTATTTGTATTTCTTTGTGGGTTTAATTGCAATACTGTGCCCTGGAGGCTCATGTAGGAGGGAGCCAAGTTAATAGTACTGGAGCCAGGTAGATAAAAGATAGCAGTTTGTGGATGGAGTTTGGTGGCCGTAAGATTCCAACAAACACTTCCAAGCTTAAAAATGGAAGCGCCGCTCGCTGAGCTGTGCGATGTGGGAACAGTGTCCATTAAAGCTCTTGCAAGGTGGTTACACCCTGCAGGCCATGCTGGTGAAACTGAGATAAAATGAAAATGTGACAGAGAGTATCATGCAACTCTTAAACGCAAAGGGAAAATTGCTGATTTCTAACTGTCGTAAATCTGAGGAGGATTCAAGCTTCCCTCTGATGTGGTTTGGATTTAAAAAAAAAAAACCCTCCCTGTGTCTGCTTATTACAAGCCTGATTTCCGTGGCTGCAATTGCAGTACAAAGGCATTCCTTTCAGGTGTGGGGAACTGCTGTGCGGATCAGCTTGCAAAGTAAAAGCCAGGAGTCCTTGAAATCTGAGTGCAAATAAAAGCTGTTGAATCACTCCTTAGCATCCTCTTGGCATTTATTATATATATATATTTATGTGTAATCTGTGTAGGGTAGTGTGACATGGTTGGAGTAGTGTGTGTGAGGTGTGGGCCCATTCTGAGGACTGGCGTGGTCCTTGGCATCCAGGGGTTCTGCCCTATCCTGACTTCCCTGGTGCCAGTGTCTTTCCCAGGGAAGCCCCATCCCTGGCCCTGTCTCTCAAATATTTGCTGCATAGCTTCACGCCATTGCTGCTGCCAAAAGGAGTCCACTGCTTCTGCTAATCCCCACCTTTAGTTTTTCATACAAAGTAAACACAAGTTAAGCAACGTGGAATGGGTGTAGGTTTGCGTGTCACTGACTCAGAGATTCCTGAATATAGTGAGTGATGCCTCCTCCTCACTGTGAGCTGTGGATACCCCAGCGTCAAACCTGCTACACCTACTCGGGGTGATGCAACCCTGAAGTAGGAAGAAGTTCCATTGCATGTGTTGTAGGTTGTTTATTTTATTTCCCATGGCTGAGAAGACACAAATGTCTCCAGAACGGGTTGAATGTCAAAAAACTGTCCAAAGCATAGATGGGGCTGCTTCCGACAGCCTCCAAAGGTGTTTCCCCATCCCTCCTTCCAGGAAACCAAGTTGGCAGAGCACAGGTCTTACTGGTGACAGGCTCTTAGCAGGCAAGTCCTGTTTATCTAGCAAAGAAAACACAACTACAAGCACTTCATTTTACTTTAATTAAATGCATTCGGGTTAGTGATGCTTAGTAATCTAGGATCAAAGACCTTGTGATCTTTAATACAGTTTCTCACTGAGTTTACCTGGTGTCTGGTTTAATATAAAACTCTCATCATTTCAGGTCTCTGAACTACTCTATCGCTGCTCCACAAAGCTGATGTTGCATTAATTCTTGTTGCTCGTTCGTTGAATGTGGGGTCACCCAAGGGTGATTTATGCAAAAATAATAATAACGTGCTGGCATCTCAGCTGTCCTTGGGACTCCAGCAGCTCCTCCTCCAGCCTGGGTCTCTCGCAGGCAGGGAGGTGTTCACCTGTTGGTAGGACCACACTAACTGAAGTACAGGCTGATTAGTATTTTGAAAGCTGAAGAAAATGTCCTTTTTTTTAATGAATCCCTTGCAGTGGGAGAAGCTTGGGATGATGGATGCTCCTGGGTGTATTCCAGGGCAACTTGTGGTGTAGATGGTGGGAGAAAGGAGGAGCTGACGTGCTTGCTGGACTGGGTGGTGCGTTTCGAGGCTGGAATTCATCTGCCTCCAAACCCCTAACTTCAGCAGAGGCTGAGGTAGCTCATGCCCAGCCCTGGCGTGGTCAGGTTCTTCGTTCCAGGTGTTCATGCAAGTGGTTTTCTTCTGTGGGAATGCACATACACAAACACCTGCTGACTTTTTTTTCCCCCTCTTACTAAGCTTTGTTTTGAAGGGAGCTTCTTGCTTCACCTCTGCCCATCCAAGGAGGGCAGAGACTTAGTGCCAACCACTGCCACGTGCCGCGGCAGCCCCTGGTGGGTTGGGGAGGGCACAGGCTGTCCCTCGGGGCAGCGAGGGATGTGCAGGAGGGAGTGGGGACACTGTCTTGTTTGCAGAGTCTCGGGGACTCCTCTGGTGAGGGCTGCCCGTGGGTTTCGGAGGTTTGGGAATCAGCCCAGCCCCTGTGCCTTGTGTGGAGCTTGCACAACCCTCACCGTCTGCTCCGCGCCCGTTCGTGCTGCGCGGCCCTCGGCAGAAACCCTGTCTGTGCTCCACGCTGTAGTGTGGGCTCGGGTTCAAGGACTCCTTCCACATATTTTAAAGCAGGGAAAAAAAGCTGTTTACTTTTTGGTGTTTGTGTTTTGGGGTGGAGGGAGAGGTTGTTTGCTGCTTCTTTCACACTGAAACCGCTCTGGAATTCTGTCAGTGGGAACGCTCCTGCAGAGTCTTCTCTCTGATCATGGCCGTTTTGCAGCAATTCCCCCCCTTCCTCAAACCTGCACTTTTCCTTTAATGTTGGTCTCCTTGGCTACGAATTATTTGTGTATCTCCTTCCAGCCAAGGTGGGGTTTACATGCTTCAGTGCTTCTGCTTGTTAATTCATGCTGTTAATCAGACACAAAGAACGTAATTAAACTAATTTTATGAGCTTTATTCACTGTCAGAAATAAACCGGCCCAAAAGGTGTGGTTCAAGGTAGAAGCACAGGGCTGGGAACTGGGAGTACCTGGTGGCTCCTCCTGCGCTTGACGCTGGGGCTCGGTGGCCACTTTCTGCCGTGACATCTCCATTCATAGTATTTTGTGGAAAGAAATTACTACCTTGGAGTCTTTCTCCATAAGGCAGGCTGAGTGTGACAGTGCAGTGGCAGGCACAACTTGTCCTGCGGTGCCAGTCACAGCAGGGTCGGGGACAAATTGTCCCCGCAGTGAGCGGAAGGATGCTGTGGTCACTGGGGGGGTCTGGCCACAGCTGTGGCACCTCCCTTGGCAGCAGAACGTGGAGGGGAAACACCTCCTTGGGGAGCCTCTGTGTGTCCCAGTTCCATCGTGGTGCCCGGGCAGAGCAGCGAGCTGTTCCCCTCTGCTTGCCCTGGTCCTGCTCAGGGGTCAGGGCTGCCCCCGGTGTCCCTCCCCATGGGTGATGGGGACCTGTTGTCGTGATAGGGCTGAGTGAAGAACCTGTAATTAGCTCTGGGTTTTAATGGCAATCCGTGATGGTCGGCAGGGGAGGAAGGGCAGCAGCTCTTCCTCCAGTTGCTGTGGCTGGTGGTCAGACCCCGCTGCTGCCTCCCCCTGGATTCCAGGTGCTGGGGGATTGGCTGAGGCCAGATCCTGCCCACACGTAGATCTGGTTTGTGTCACCTCTGTGGGCACCAGCCCTGGACCCACCTCCCGCTCTCCTGTGGGTCGGAGCCTCCTGGTACCACAAAGAGTTGATCCTGATGCGTATTCCTTCCCTGAACGTAGAGTGGGGAGTGAGTTGAGTGCTTGTGCTGACTTTTGACCCTTCTGATGTAAAGTTAAGTTAGCTACTACTAGAAATAAGCCTTTTGGAATAGACTTGACATCTGTGCTCTCTGAACTCCAGTGTCTAGAGCTCCAAGAAGGGTCTCTGCACCTTGTGGGCATAATCAGGGCTGGAGTGCCTGCCCGGGTGTCCCACTCACCTGGGACCTTTCTCCTCCCAACTTCAACTCTGCTCCAAAACACCCAGATACTCCTCAGAATCGGATGGGCTTTGCCCATCCCTGGGAGATGATACAGCAAATTCTTCACACAGCTTTTTAAAACGAGGTGGTGTCCAGTGGGTGTTTTTCCTGTTGCCTCGAATGCAGTGCTGCTGCTGACAGTCTTCTCTTCCCCGCAGGTGATGTGATTGAAGTGTACTATGGTGACAATCGCTTTGGGTCAGTGACCGACTCTGGCACCGCAACCCTTAAGCCTCGTCCGAGGGTCCGGCCGCTGCTGACTTTCCTCCCCCTGGTGAGTATCATCTCGCCGCTGGGATTCGTCTCGGCAGCGCGTGTAACCGGTGCCCAGAACCAGCTGGGCTGGCTGCTGCTGCCCTCCTCTACCTCGGGGGAGAAATTAAGTGAAAAGTAAAACCACTCTAATGATGCTGGATACGAGGGATTAGGAGGTGATCTGAGTTCAAGGCTTGTGTTGGACACAGACAAGATGCTCGGGTGAGAGACGTCAGCATCATCAGTCTTGTATTTCCAATTAAAAAAAAAAATAATTTGCTGAGCGTGTGATGATAGATCTGGCTTGCACTGCAGTTTATCTCACTGCTGCTGGCGGTATCTCTCCCTGGATCAGGCGAGTTGCTGGAGAGAGCAGTAGCAAAGCTGTGCCCTGTTACAGCAGGGGAGGAGGAGGCGATGCAGCAGGTGCCTGTGCAGAGCCTGACTTTTTTCCAATCTCAATATGAGGCAGCCATTCCCTGCAGAGCTGCCAGTGCTCCAGCAGCAGCTGGATGCAGGGATTGAAGCAGCGAATGCTTCCGCTTGCTTGAAAGCCAGAGGTTGCTTTAACCCAGCTGGGACTGTGGAAGCCACACGTGCTCGTTGCTGGCTTGGAGGCTTTGCCACCTCGTGTGCTGAGTGAGCTTTCCTCCTCCGCCCAGCACACCTTCACCAGGGCCTTACCCCCTGAAGAGAACAGCAGAGCACCTGGTGCTCAGGGATGCTTTGGAGATGGCCATAGCCCGAGCTGCAGTGATGCACTCAGGTCACTGAAGGTCAGTGGAGACAGTAAAACACTTAAAAGCCCTTGGTCTTGACAAGAAAATCCTCTCTGAGAGCAGGGGATGTTTTTCCTCGGACATCCTTGTCCTTTAGAGTGGCCACCACCTCCAGCAGCAAATGGGCTGCTCTGGTGTCACCCGGGTACAATTAGGAGTCAATGGGGTTGTGCAGGTGTCATTTGGAGGACAACTGGGCGGGAGAGGGAGTTTATTTACCTATCAATCAGAGAGCATCATTAGGAAGTTATGGGGTTACCCAGGTTCTACAAAAGAGTTGTGCCCTCCCTGATGCCATCCAAAACATCACAGGGGGTGAAAGATCTCACCTGGGCTCCCAATTGAGTAACTGTAGGACTGGTGCCTGAGAAACTCCTCTCTGGTAGCACAGACTTGGGTGTGCAGCCACAGCTGGCACCAGGTTTTTTGAGTCTTAACTAGCCTTTTGCATATTTTTTGAGCTTTCAAATGTTTTACTAGCAGAAGTGTGTGTGGTAGAGGAATACACATCACAGATGTCCCTGTGATCAATATGCAGGGCTGTCACCCAGCCATGGTGCTGTTCTGCTGCCCGCAGAAGCACAGCCAACCCTGGGGCTTTTTTCCCCTCAGTTGCCCTTGTGAGGGTCCCTCTCATTGTGCTTCTCTTCCAAGAGTAACAGGTTTAGCTGGAGAAATTAGTAGGAAGGAGCAACATTTTTGTAAGGACCAGTCTGTGTTGTGTATTTGCATTATTTTGATGAGGTTTGATTATGATGTGACTTGGCACAGACACTTCTGCTGCCACATACATATTTGCACTGGGCTGTTCTGCAGCTCCTGCCTTAACCCTTTCTTTCCACCCACCCGCTCTCGGGCACGGGGGGAGGCTGAGGAGCGGTGAGTCAGGAGGATGCACACACCCTGCCCGGCAGCTCTCCCCGCACGGATCAGTGTCCTGCCCCCCCGGATCAGTGTCCTGCCCCAAAAACCACCTGGTCCTCAGCCACTCTGAGGCGTTGCAGGAGAGGGGGCTTGGCTGCCTGCCTCTCGGGTACCACCACCTTCCCCTGCCACCCCACTTCCCTAGCTTTGGCTAGGCAAAAGAGCTTTGGCATCCTGGGGAAATAAATACCTGGAGTTAACTGCCAAACTTCCCTAGCTCTGCTTCAAAACAAGCAGTTTTGGGGTAGTGCTTCAAATTTGGAGAAATCCTTGGCCTCCCTGAGATCCCAGGGTGCACAGCAGATACAAAAATAGGTGTCAAAATGTAAGGGGCGGCCTCTTACAAACCTGGCTCATCTTCCCTTACGCGAGGAAAGGCTGAGAGAATTGGGTTTGTTCAGCCTTCAGAAAAGAAGGCTTAGGGGACACCTTATCCCCATGTTCCAGTATTTAAAGGGTGGCTGCAGAGAAGATGGATGCTCCCTTTTTACAAGGAGCCACACGGAAAAGACCTGGGGTAATGGGTACAAATTACTCCAGGGGAGATCCCAATTATCAGCCACTGGAATAATCTCCCCAGGGAAGTGGTGGATTCCCCAACATTGGACACTGTTAGGATTTGGCTGGACGGGTGCTGGGCTGTCTTGTCTAGACCGTGCTTTTGCCAAGAAAAGTTGGAACAGATGATCCTTTAGGTCCCTTCCAAGCTGGGATTTGGGTGGGAAGTGTGGGCTCCTGAGAGTCTGGGATGGGCAGGCTCCCCCTTCATTGGGAACAGGGAACATCTAACTCTGTTCCAGTGCTGAAAAGTGATTCCTGGTGGTTACAGTGAAAGCTCCCCTCAAAGGGATCCTGAGCACAAATAAATCTGGTGCAGGTTCCACAAACTGGAAATGCCGGTTCCTGGCACCAGCCCAGCCCAGCAGCCTGCTCTGAATCAGCTGGAGCTTTGCTGGGCTGGTCCCACCCTGGCAAACACAGAGGGGAACAATCTTTCCCGTCATCTCTGGAGGCTGGCAGCGTACTGGAGATGCTTTCCATTGTAGAGGCCAGCCTGTGACGTGAGGGTGGGTGCCTCTGGAGAGAGATGCTGAGCATTAGCATTAGCAACAGAAATTTTTGGGGTGAAACAGGCTTGCCCAGTTCTTAGGACCTGTTGGAATGACATGTCCAAAATTACTGCTCGTTTATGAAATGTGGACTCTTGTTTCCTCCAGCTTTGCATAGTCTCTTCCGACTGCCATTCCCTTGCCACTCCTATCCAGACATGTGATGCATATGCTGCTTTTAACTCGGTGCCCAGACATCTTTGTTTCCCTGTAAATGAGCAGGTATCCTCAGTGTGCTCTGAGACTGGCAGCAATAAATTTCCATAGCAAATGAGAACTGCTGGGTTTTCTTCTTTGTGGTCTTTTGGTATCTCATTGCTCTGGACAATTTCATTAGTGGCTCTGGAAGTGCCTGTGTTAGCCTTTGTCTTCCCTCTAGCTTCCAACTGAGTTAAGGATCTTTCCTTTGTGTTGCACAGCATCTTTGGGAGCTGTAAGGAGGTCTTAGATGATGCTATAAGGCTCACCTTGTCTGATACTAACAGATCTGTTAGATCTTGGCTTCTCTGCCAGCACCAAGTTCTCTGATCAGTTGTACAATCTCAGGAGTGTGAATTTCCACTCTCTCTCTCCTGGGCCACCAGTAACTGGCTCATTCCCTTGTGGCTGTAAAGGATCTTTGGTCATCTGTAGGGTGATGGACCTTGCAAGCAAAACATGTGCATTTTCTTCTTATTTTGTCAAAAGCTGGGGGATTCCAGGGCTCTCCTGAAGGAGCCCAGGCTGCTGCTGCTCAGGTCATCTCTGCTCCTGCACTCCCAGGATGGCGTGTGATGTTAATGGGAGCCCTGGATGGGACTGGCTGCATAAACCCAGCCTGACCTTTGGTTGAGGAGACTTTGGAATCCTACAGCACTCTCTTGTGAAAATCACAATAATGCCAGTGAAAGGCAAAGAGCAGGGGCTCAATCATTATCTAGGCTTTTGTGTGCAGAGAACCTGCACAGGGCGGGGGGGCTGATGGCAGGAGAACGTTTTCTTGGCCCAAGGGGCTGTGAACAGCTAGTGCAAAGAGCTGCTGGGTGAGCGGGAGTGCAAGAGGGTGGGGTATGTCCCTGCCCCACTGCCCGTGGGGTCTGTGAGCTCTTGGGGTGGTATTCCCTTGCTACGGGTCTCTCCCAGCGCTGGTATGTGAAAGCCCAGGTCGCTGACGTCCGTGCTGCCGGCCTGATTCAGCATGGGTTTGTGTTGGGGACGTGGGCGCGTTAGTGTACGTTGTGTGAGCAATCCCAGTCCCTCCGCAGAGCCGTCGCAGCGTGAGTCACGGGAGGAAAGGAGGAGAAAGGAAAGGAGCAGAACCTGCCTGGTTCCTGCTCCTGGCAGGGGGAGCAGGCAGCCCGGGTCAGCGCTGCGGGCCAGCCAGCGTGCCGTGAATCTCTCGCCATGGGTGGCTGTAATTAGCCACAGCGCCCTGGCGGCGAGCGTCCTCGCAAGTGTGTAGGCTGCTAAATTGCATGGTCCTGCACCACCTAAATGCACTGCTGAGTTTTCAGCATGAATGCAAAGGGAGCAATTGAGAGTGAAACGCAAACCACACAAGTAGCAGCTCTCCCCAGAGCGTCCAGATCTGCTGGTGCCGGTTTCCCAAAAAGCTGGCAGACTGTCTGGGACTTTGGTGCGGTGTGTAGGTGGCTGCAGCGTGGGCTGGAAAGCAGAACCCACAAACCCCACGGGAGATATTAAGTTTGCTTGATAGGTGAATGGTGAGAAACTGGTGCTGGGGAGCCCTGAGGCTGGGGGTGATGAAGCTCTGCTCCTCGCCAGCCCCTCTGCCCCTCACTAGCACAGGGGGGCTGAGTCCATGGCTTGAGTAGCCTTGATCACAAGTGGAGACTTGTCCCCTTCTGCCCTGTCAACAGCAGCTACTGCAGGGACCTGAGTTGCTCAGAAATGGCCCTGAGTCCCGTCAGGCTCCTGTTTGTGTAGACAAGTTACCAGCTGTACAGGCTAGGGCCTGCTTGTCAGCACTCTGCTCCGATACCCTGGGTGTAAAACTAACAGCTCCAACCTCTCAACTGTTGCAGAATGCCCAAGAATCCCACGGGGTGGCTGTGCCAACGCCGTCAGTGCCAGAAGACTTTGAGGAAAAAGCAGCACTCGGTAAGGAATCTCCTCTGCCGAGTCCGGGACGGTGCTGAGCGCTCGGCAGAACCGTGCCCCTGGGGGAGGAAGAGTGTTCCGAGCTCTGGAGCAGACAGCCTGATCATGAGACTTTCATGCTAAAATAGAGCCTACTATTAATTTACTATTAATTGTTTTTTGAAGTCATTGAAAATTAATTCATTTCTACAGGGTGAGGCATAGTGGTTGTTACAGTTCAGCAAGCTTTAGACAGTTGGTGAGCAAATAAACTGGCTTCCTGGGAGGCTAGCTGGCCAGGGGCGATGCTGGCCGTCGCAGTGCTGCTGGGGAAGGTGCTCACCCCATCGTGCTCTCGCTCTTCCTTGCAGGCTCTGGCTCCCAGATCAATGGGAACTACCGAATATACAGCTCGGCGGGGGACCTGCGCCCACAGGCTATCGAGGGGGATGACCTGGATGAAGACATCCCTCCACCACCATCAGTACCCCCACCACCCCCTCCGACGGCACCCGTGCCACCGCCTGCAACCTCCCCGGTCCCTCCACCTCCCGATATGCTGCCACTGCCACCACCTGAGATGGTGCCACCACCTCCTGCCATGACACCTCCACCACCTCCAGCCTCTGCCCTGTCTTCCCCCAGCACACCAGCTCCTCCAGACTTCATCCCACCAGCCCCACCGGGTGCCTCTCAGCTCGGCTTCACCACCAGCATCTCCAAGTGGAAGTCCGAGACTGTGCTGAACACCAGGCAGGCGGATGCCGAGGAGCCGCTCTGCCCGGCTGAGGCTGGGGTGCCGGCTGCCCCCAGCCCAAAGGAGAGTCTGCAGCCCAAGCACTGTCCTGAGCCCCACCTCACCTTCCCCAGGTCCTTCAAGGTGCCCCCTCCAGCCCCAGCCCGGTCCTCCTCCATCCCCGTGCAGGACACCCAGCCCGCCCGGCAGGAGCCCTCCTTCCCCAAGCAGCCTCATGCCCGGCCTCCCCTCCCACCCTGCTTCACCATAAGACCCGCAGCCAAGGCTCACGCTGGAGGAGAAGCTGAACAGAGAAATTCCCCACTCGGACAGGTCCTTGCAAAGCCGGCTGTGCCAACACCACCACCCCTGAGCCCCAAACCAGGTCCAGGGCTCAGCCAAGGCACGAATCCTGCCGGTCACCGGTCCCCGCTGCCAGGCTCCGAGACGGAGAAGATTCCCCAGCCAAAAACAGCCGAGAGGGACCCTCCTCCAAAATCTGAATCTGTCTCTGCGAACGACCTGGAGCTTCCCCCTCCAGATTACCCCACCAGTGAGGACGACTGGAGGGACGCCAGCAACCTGAGCAGGCTGCGGCACGAGCTCTCGGCCCTGCTGCGCTCCCCACGCAGGGAGGAGAGGCCGGTGGAGAAGCTGGCTGTTCCCCAGCCCATGGACGGCGGCACTGACTGCCCCAGCAGCCATGAGCCCAGTCTCAACGGGCCCCAACCGGCTGGACCTGCTGGGAAGGACACACAGATACCCATGGGAGGAGAGACCAAGAAAAAAGAGGTGCCCAGCAGCACCCCTGGAGCCAAGGGGGGCTCTCCCAGCGTAGTGCTCCCCGCTCCGGAGAGCAGCCCTGCGCCGCAGACCGGCAGCGTGATGAAGATCAGGAACGAGCTGGAGGCTGTGCTGAACATGAAGAAAGAAGGGAAACCTGCTGTGGGGCTTGGCAGCCAGAAGCAGGGCACTGAGGATGGCAGCAGCACCCCTCATATGAGGAAGAGTCCCCCTGACCTGAGGAAGAGCCCCCCTGACCCGGGCAACTTGGTTCTGCCAAAAGCGGGCCCAAGCCCCCTCCCAGCACCAGGGGCTGCAGTGGAGAAGGATGAGATGGAGCACGAGAACCATCCCGCTCCTGCCGTTAGCAAGGCCACGGAGAACGTGACCCCTGCTCTTGGGTCCCTTAACAGCAGCACAAGCCCCCTAGACCCACCTCAGGGACCGGCAGAGGAGCCCCCTGCTCCCACATCCCCCTCGCCCCCCACTTCTCCTGCAGCGAGCCCAGCACCGCAGCCCAGCACGGCCATCTTCCAGTACAAAGT
Source organism: Scolopax mira (assembly GCA_004320125.1). Classification (NCBI taxonomy): domain Eukaryota; kingdom Metazoa; phylum Chordata; class Aves; order Charadriiformes; family Scolopacidae; genus Scolopax; species Scolopax mira. Next base: position 86,644 of record BJBW01006866.1, read on the forward strand.
GCACCGGGCTGGGGCCAGCTCAGCTGAAACACCGTGTGCCTTGGGCTCGGCCGAACCACCCTGCCCCACCAGCACGGCCAGGAGCCCTCCAGCCACCCCCGGAGTGGGGCAGGAGGAGGTGCTGATCCACCCGGTGACGGGCGAGCGGGTGGAGCGGGGCTCCCCCATGGCGCTGCTCCTGGCCGCCCGGCAGCGTGCCCAGCGGGGCCGGCAGGGTGGTGAGGTGGGAGCCGCACTGCGGGCCAAGCCCCCCCTGAAACTCAACAGTGCCTCGTCGGACACCACCTCCACCAGCTTCTACCGCCATGAGTCCAAGCCCTACTCCTTCACCGTGGTGCCTCGGCCACCCGTGGTGGGTACAGCAGGGTCGGGATGGAGCAAACCTCCATCCTTCTCCAGCTCCTCAGAGCAGGGCTGGGACGTGCGGGTGGTGGCCGAGGCGCAGCCCCCGAGCCTCCCCGGCCACCGACGGGCCACTGCCTCCAGCCTTCTGCGAGGCCTCCTTGAGTCCAGGCAACCCAACCAGCCCGGCCCAGCCCGCCATGGCGTGCCCAGGGAGGAGGAGGAGAACGGGGAGATGGTGCTGGACTATGGGATCATTCCCCCGCCCCCCGAATTCAGCAACGAGACAGACGAGGCCGAGGGGCCCCTTGCGAGTCGGGAGGAGAACCACAAGTGCCCCAGCTTCCGTGACTGCAGCCGGGGCTCGGAGGCACCACGGTACTTCAGGTGGCCCGGCTATGGCCGCGGCTACGGGGGCAACCGTGAGTCCCCATCCGCGCTGCCCTCGGAGAAGAGCAGGAGGAATGGCGACTTCACGCCCCAGTACCCAGACTACAGCAGCTCCGCCGGTTACTTTGGCCGCTGCCCGAACCCCCGGCCGCTGATCAAGAAGCGCCTGTACGTGTCGGAGCCTGACAGCTCCTACACCCGGGCAGCGGCAGCCCCCCGGGCCACGGGCACCCTCTCCTACAGCCCCGGGGGATACAGCTCCGCAGGCGGGGAGGGGGTCCGCCGCCTGGGCCCTGCCCAGAGGAACGGCCCCACGAACACACCGGGCAGGCGCACGTCCATGGACGCCGCTGGGAAAGCCACGCCGTTCGGCAGCGCCGGGGCTGACGCCAAGTACAAGGGGCAGAACGGGGATTTCTCGCCTGCCAGCGCGGTGGCAGCCAGCAGGTACGTGTCCCCCTGAGATGAGCCCTTCCCTGTCCTCTCTGTGGCCCCAGAGAAGTCCCACTGCTTGGGTCCAGGGCTGTCACTGTCCTGTGGTGCCTCCCTGCTCCACATCATAACCCCGGCTCCTTGCCGTATTCCTGAACGGAGTCACGAGGTGATGTGAAAGTCGCCCTGCTCCAACAGAAGACAAAAAAAATTTGCAATTTTAAATAAAAAGAGAGTTTCCTCAGCTTTCGGTGACTTTCCCTCTGTTTTCCCTTCAGACCTGCCCATGGCAGCCCACAGTATGGTGGACCCACCAACACCTTCACGGTCAGACCCGGAGCACGGCAGCCCATCTCCTACGTCTACCAGAGCGGCCACCGATAGGCTTCTCCGCAGGGCTGCTCCACCACCTTCGGCTGGGAGAGGGAGAGAAGGTGCCTGGGAGGGTTGTCATCTCCTCCGTGGGCACCAGGGATGGTCCCAGCCCATCCAGCAAATGCAGAGCTTGAAACTGCTGCTGAAGAAGGCGGGGAGCGAACCTGGGACCTGGACTCTTTGCAAGAGACTGCCATGGAGAGTGGTTACTGCAGAGGACCGGCTGCTGTCTTGTTATGTGAGAAAACAGTTTTCCTTCTATTCCTCCCCAGTGTTATTTTCAAAATTGCAGCCTGATAATTCTTCTAAGAAAGTCAAAAAGTCCTTAGTTCTCTTTAAAGAGCATCACCACTGGAGAGATCGTTTTCAGTTTGTTTTAGGTTTTGTGTTGGTTTTGTTTTTTTTTTTAATTGGTTTAAATCCAAGATGCTTGGGAGTGGGGAGAAACCAGCTGGAAGAGGTGCCTAATGGAAGCAAGCCAGCGTATAGCTAAATGTAGGGGATTTAAAATAAGAATGTGAGGCCGATGGGATAGAAATAGTTCAGGATGTCCAGATCCTACCCTCTTCTATCCCCACCTCCTTCAACAGCCTTGAGCAAATGAATTATGCCGATGCCTTAAAAACAGCTCCTAACTCCTGGTGCAAGCTCTGCTGAGCTGGGGGCAGCTCTACCACCAAGGTCTGAACCCCCTTCTCCAGGGATCAACCTGGGGGGGCTCTGGGAGCACAGGTTTTTGCTTTCCTGCCCCTTTTGGCCACTGTAAATGTTTCTGTTGGTAACTGTTCCTCATGGAAGAAGGCTGTGAGGATGGGTGGCTGTAAAGCACTTTGGAGCCTTTAGGACATGGAACAATCCTTTTCATGTGTCAGCTGGTGGGTGTCAGGGACCCACCACAACATGGTGCTTTCCTCCAGGGGTCTCTTGTCACTTCATACTCGCGTAAACTCCACCTCCAGAAGCTAAGCCCCATAGTCCTTACACGCTGTTACACCAAGACTTGGCTTTCGTTTGTCTGATTCGGGGGACTGGGAGGTTAATTTCGGTGTGACTGTAGAGATTTGGCACTCCTGGTGTGTGGAATGTTTGTGGTGACACACCAAAGCAGGCCTGTCCCTGCCTCCTGTCAGCGTCCCCGGGGAGCGAGTGCCGGCGTGTGCCACGGAGCGAGCAGTGCAGTCCCACGACCAAAGGGCTGAGCAGAAATTAGGAATATGTAATCTTCCTCATAGGTAAACTTGCTGAAAATCACTGTAAAATAAGTGTAAAAACTTGTAGAGAATGTTTTCTAATCACTGACAAACTGAAAGCACTTTGAGACATTAGTCTACTTTTTATGGAAAGCACTTTCTCTTTTCAATTCTATACGTCGTTAGTTTCACTCCAACTGATCCCGCACTGCATGCGTGTGTGGGGGCGTGTAACCAGATTTTGCTCTACAATTCAACTCAAAATTCAGTGACAAATTTTCCTTCACAGTGGAATTATCAAAAGAGTTATCTTGATGTTAATGTCACGTCTTTGGCATTCTACGTTTTATGTTATTTCCAACTTCACCTAATAATTTAACAGCTGTTTCAAACATCGCAGCAGCTTCAAAGTGCTCTGAACTTTACTCTGCTGTGAATAGAAGGAAAATGCAAATACCATAATCGGTCTAATAGCTAATTCAAAGGATGTTTTTATGCCAGCAAGACGCAGTGACTTGGACGATTTCCATTTGTGCGCACCCCAGCCAGTATTGAAATAACATGTTCTAAATACCTGGGTGTTGATTTAAAAACAAAAAATGTTTATGGAGAAAAGTGACTATGGAGTCACCCTCTGGGTATTTGATTGTGCTGGTGTCGTGTAGAATAGCCCCCCCTGCCCCGTGAAACATGGAAGTTCCTCGTGATGAGGAGCATCTAGAGGATTCTTATTGAGCTGTAGAAGCAAAACTGTGATGCTGATTGAGTGGCTGCAGGGTCCTGGTTTAGTATTGGATGAAGGTTCAACAGTTTAACTTGAAACAAAACAAGTTGCAACCTAATTGATTATTTTTTTTCCACAAAAATATTAAGTAATAACTGCAAACTAATTCTCAAAAGCAGCTTTAAATTTAGAAGCTTGTTGTGAGACTTCAATTTAAGATTGACTTTAACTAGAAACGGGGGATGCCCTCAAGAATTCTTCTAAATTTGAGCATATCCCCAACTCAAGTTTGTGTGGTGGTTTTTTTGAGAGCAAAATGTGAAACTTCAATGGTGGCACTTGCTTTGAATTTCACAGTTACTATTTCACCCAGACACACGATTCATATATAGTTGTAATAAGGTGTTTATATAGTGTGGAGTGCCTTGTTTCTAGCAGACGGGTATTTGTTTATGTTAAATGTTAGAAGCATGATAATGTAAGTCAGTTTTATGAAATAGAGCCATTATTCATTCAGAGAACACCCATTCTGGGAATGCATAGAGGGCCAAGCTGTAACTAAATCAGGGAGGGGGACTCTGCTCACAGTTGTGAAACTGGTTAGTGTGAATGTTCTCAGCAGTGGAACTGTTCTATTCTTTAAACACGTTGGGTTCTCCCTGCTTCGTTTGAATGCATTTAAGCAAAATTCTAGTATTTCGGTAACAACTAGCCATTTATGCCGGGGCCACTGGGAACTGCTGGTGTTACAAAGAACCCACTGTCAGAGCTGCTGGCGACCAGAGCTGCTGGGGAGAGTTAAATCCTGATGAAGAGGGAGGATTGCTGGGCTGTGGGGACTGGGAACTGCTCCCTCCGCCTGGCTCGGGTCGCCCTGTCAGGACAACACAGATAAACGGGGCTGATTCCTCTGCCCGAGCCTCCTCCCAGTGCTCTTTCGCCAAATTAATTTGTCAATAGAGGAAACTGAGGGGTAGTGACGGGACAAAGCCCAGTCTGAAAGGGCTGAAAGCAATCCTGGAGACCCATGATGGAATTGCTCTCACTCCAACCTGCTCTTTGGTCATTCCAGCCTCTGGACAACTGAAATTATCCCCTGCAGCCGCACAAGTACCTGCTAACGTAGTGTAACCGGTAGCTTTACTGTAAAGTGTCAAACAAAGTCTTATTTATGACTGCCATTGAACACCAACCTTCTTGCATTAAATGTGTCTGGACGTATTGTTTTGTTACACGTGTGGTCTGACTTTATTTAGTATTAAGTGGTCCCTCTACTTTAAGATGAAGATCTTTGCATGCCAGATTAAAAGGACAGGGAAACAGCTCAAACTGGCCTCAGCAACAGGCTGAATTTCAGCTCAGTCCAATTTCTACTTACCAGTTTTGATGTAAACCCTGTGGCAATTTAAGTGGTTTTTAGGGGGCCGATCAAGGAGTGAAGGGGCAACTGCCCCCCCGAAAACACCCCTGGTGCGTGGCTGGAGGAGCCTGTGCAGCCCAGCCTGTGCTTCTATAAATAGCACTTGGTTTTCAGCTTTATATGAGTAATGAAACCTGCCTAGTTATGTGCAAGTCCTAACTAGAATGTTGTACTTCAAATTGAAAATGCAGCGTGAGCAATGCAAGCAGCAACATAAAAGGCAGGCTTGTCTTCACAGTGGCTTATTCTCTCCGCTCCTCAAAATTATATTTATTTGCATTTTCCTCTCTTTAATCCAGCTTTGGTTAGAGCCTGGCTCTCTGGGAGGGAGGTGTGTAGTGGGTACCTTGAAGCTTTTGCTGTGGCCACAGTGTATTTATAGAAGTGTCCCCATTTCTGCACAGCGTGTGAAGTAATCCAGGCAGCGTGAGCGTGCCACAAACCCCAGAGAAGTCGCCCGTTCCCTTGCAGATAGCTGTGAGGGCAACAAGCACTCATGTGGTATTGCCAGTTTCTGCACGTTGGCACGACTAGTTAATCTCTCTCGCTCTAGCCCTGCTAGCACTGGCACAGCCAGCGAGGAGCCGAGGGAACACAGCAGCAGTGACTCCTAGATAAACTGCCACTCTCCTGTGCTTCTCTTCTGATGGTGAAAAGCACCAGGTGTAAGTGGTAAAATCTGACCAGATGCTCTTAAAAGCAAAGTGGCAACTTTTTTTTTTTGGGGTGGGTGGGAGGGAAGCTGCTTTGCTGCTTGTGAGGCAGCAGCTGCTGCCCTCCTGTGGCACAACATAACCTGAGATTTGCCAGACGCTGAAGCATTTTTCACACTGCCACACCAGAAGTCTTCAAGCAATTGTAAAAAGGATTAATGTCTCAGAAATGCCCTGTGGTCCATACAGGCTTCACCTTCCACCACACTTTTTTGCCATGGACTGCAGTGTTTTGCTCACAGGATGGCAATGTGAGGAGCTTAACGTGGTTTAATACTTGACATTCAAAGCTGTTATTTTTAGCTTCGCACAATGGAAACCCTATTTCAAGTTTTGGAAAGAAAAACTGCCTGAAAACAAGCAGGACTTGCTGCCTGCCCTGCACTGGTGCTGAAGAAGAGGAGCACCCTGGCATGAACCAGTTGTAAGGTACACCCTTATTTAAGAACTTTAGTTTCTTAACTAAGAACTTAAGAGCTTTAATTTCAGGGACCAAAATCCCCACTTCACTCTGTGTGAACGATCTCAGCTGGCTCCTCAATACTACAGAAGTGGCTGGATGAAACTTATACCCAGGTACAAATGAAAACTATGATTTATTTAAAAACCATCTTCCACTTTTTCCAAGACAACTGTTTCACAAGCAGCACAAGACCTGTTTGAGTTTCAGGACACCACCAGAGGTCTGCAGCAGGTAACTCCTTTGGTTGTTCGAGGGGTACTTTTGAGGAAACTTGTCAGTTTTTATAATCATTTACCCTTTCCTTGTCATACACTGCTCTAGATCAGGTTTGCTCTGGAAACACTTGTATGACATGGGAATTAAAAAAAGCAGCAAATGAGATTTAAAACAAGCATGAGAGAAACACAGAGCCTGGGTAAGCTTGCTCTGCCTAAAAATTAATGGTGGGCTCTGCATAGTATTTGGATCAAGTCAACCCTATGTTTATGCAGGGCTAAACCCATGGGAAGTGGTACACACTTTAGTGTTGCTATCATGCTAAAGAAACAGGAGTAAAATTCATTTCAATAGTATTTTTTGTTTTGTTAGTCAGGACCTGCTTTATTCTGTCTAGGAAATATTCGGCCAGACCAGGCCACATCTAGAGCAGTGGCAATGCATGCACAGCAATGATTTTTTTTTTCAGTTAAACATGACCCAGGGAAACAGTTTAATTTGAAAAGTGTGTGGCATGTTACAAAAAAACACCTCTAAGAGTCTGTTTTGGGGATTATGGGACTGCTTGGTCCCCTCGGTCCCTGGCACAAAGTCATCACAAGCGGTTACGTGTCTCGCCTATCAATCACTAAGCAGTCTGGTTAGAGGAGCAAGCAAATGAAACCTGAAGTCTTTAGTCCAGTTTTTCCCTTTCATTAACTTTTGTTCACAGGTCTTATCTTTCAGTAAGTTGTCTTCAGCACAGAGGAGATGAAACGCAGTGTCACACAGCACAGCAACTGCTGCCTTCCCTGGGCTTTCCGTGTGTGACAGCGATTGAGCCTCAGCCCCAAGGCAGTGCTGAGCATCCCCAGTCCCAGAGCTTCAGACGGTGTTTGACTACAGGGTCTGACTGGGATCCTTATCGTGCAGCACAGAGGACTCCCCACACCGAGCACTGGTGTTCTGGTACCCACCAAGGGAGCAGAAGCACACACTGCCACCCTTCTAGCCTTTACATGGAACACATCTTTCTTCCCATCCAGCCGGAGGAATTGCTTTACAGGACAAAGAACTTTGCTCAAGGATGAGGCTCTTACATCCAACTAAAGAGAGATGTTGTTTTAAATCTCCCCCCCCCAAAATGTTTCTATTAATTCCATGGAAAGTGTGAAGAACTGAGAGAGGAACTGAGTGGTTTGATTATTATTTTTTTAATTATACCTAATTCTCTCTCTCCGAGTCTCCTCTGTGCATGAAGTCAATTTTTTCTGAGTAAAATACTGAAGTCTTATCACAGGTGAAGCCAGCTCCTGAGGAGAGGGTAAAGCTTGGTTTGTAACTAACTTATGTCTAACTTAAAATTACTACAGGAACCTTCTTAGTCACAAGGTTGAAGGCAGCTGCAGACCATCCCTGCTCCGGTTCATACACACCTTTGACTTCAGCAGAATCAAAGTAATGCCAGGAAGGAATTTGGACAGTGAGTTTTTAAAAAAACCCTATTCTTTTACACAGTTGACTCCAGAAGCTTCACCAGTTGGTACGGGGACAGTGTGATGTAAAACCTGATGATCCCATCCCACTGTAGTGAGCAAGGCATTGTCCAAAGGAGACCACGATAACCCCTTTACGAAGTCCCGGTGAGAATGGTTTCTGAACCTGGAAAACACGAACCCTCTGTCAGCCATAAAGCATTAGCCCTAGGAGTTTAGGGGCTCGGGCAATTCCTAACTGCCAGTTTAAGGGTATTTTCATATGGATAAATAATGAATGAGAAGTCAACAAGACAAACAGCTAAAAGTAGTGAATATGTTCTGTCTGGTACTTACACCTCTGAGAGGTCTGAGTCAAGGACAGCTACTGAACAGTCTTCACTGATTGAAGCCAGTAAGGGTGAGCTGGAGGAGAGAGATGAGATGGGGTTAGAACAATCAAACACAGAAAAGCTTCTTAGGGATAAACATGTGAAAAGCACACTTCTTAGTGAGCCTGACCCCGCCTCAGTGAATTAAGTTACTGAACTACAGTTAATGGGGGGTTGGACTAGATGATCTCCAGAGGTCCCTTCCAACCCCGTGTCATTCTGTAACAGACACCAAATCTTACAAAAACATCTTCATCATCGTTTCTCAGATTGCCAGCACACTAAATTGGATTATTCTATGAGCGTTGGAAAGCAAGTAATCCATCCTCAAGCAGAGGTGACTGTAACTAGAAAAGTCCCCACAATGAGTGAATGAGTGGGTCAATAATTCTGAATACTGCAGAAGGGTTCTCGTGTATATTCACACACGAAAGTGAGATGTTCTTTGGTTTAATCTATTCTTCACTATCAATCTTCTTGGCAGAGACCAAAACTAGTTCTCGTAAGTTTTAACTAAAAAACAAATAAGGCTTTCAGGTGTATGGAGTCACACGTTCTATGCCAGCACATCAGACTGTACCTATGTGTAGAAAATGCAAACCCCGTGATACTTCGGGCATGCACAGTGGAGCTGAGGGCAGAATCAGGATTCTTCGTGTCTACTAGTGCAACTGTTCCATTTTCATCACCTTTAAGAGAGGAAGGGAGAATGAGGTTATTAGCAAAATTGCCACGTGAGAAGACAGACCTTGATTTGTCTGGTGAAAGTCAAATAATAAGCTCACTTCTTACCCAAAGCAAAGATGTCACTTTTCTGTGGATGCCACATGACTGAGGTAGGGAGGTGATTACAGGCACTGCAAACTGCAAGAACACAGGTTGGGGTGAGCGTGAAAAGAGTCAGCACAAAGATACTCCTGCACTATCTCAGCACTGCTACTGCACCAAGACAGGTACTTAAAAGCTTATTGTACTTCTGCGATAGCAACAGACCACCTTAGGCTGTAATGGTCAGATTTGAAATTAGATATAGTGAAGTCAGGTGTAAAAAGTATTTTGTGTCTTCCAAGAAAAACTCATACACAAGCAGCGACTGCACACAGAAACATACCGATTCGAGTAGCTGGTTTGGGGCATCTGGTGTCCCAGAGTAAAGTTCTGTTGTCCTACAAACCAAAGCAAATGAGAAGGTTTTTATAATTTCTTTGCAGCAAGGGGGAGGCATAAACTCAGATTCGATGCAGAACTGCTGCTGACCCACATTCAAACCCACACCACCCCCTCCTCTGTGGTAAAATGATGCTGCCATTAATTGCACTCCTTCAGTCATGCCCAGGACAGAGCTGGGAACTCATATATTTTAATACAAAGCCGTAGAAATCATCTTAGTAAATTGACTAGCAACTTATCAGAGTGTAACATTTAAATAACACAGGTATGCAGCTTGTAACACAGTAAGTAGTTTCTCAGTAAGTGCATTTAACTGTAAATAACTACAATTAAATCTCATTTGTAGATTTAGACAGAAAGCAAGCTTTACCTCGCCGCAGGACAGGAACACAGTGTCCTTACCAGGACAGGAAGCCACACACGTCACTGAACCGGAGTGAGCTACCAAAAGCACAAAAGGATAAAGAGCCTCAAAGATTGTATCCAACTTTCCCACGTGTTCCCAAGGTCCTCTGATGGCACAGCAGTACAATAAAGAGCACTTTAAGACCAGATACAGGGTTAACTACTAGTCAGCAATAGCCAACTGCTTCCTACCAAATCCAACCAGAGCCACTGCAGTCAGGTCCCCGTGAGGTGCAGAAGCTCGAGGAAGCCTCTCCAGCCAAGAGTCCGTTACAAAGAGGCCAGGATCAAACAGAGTATGTCCTTTGCTGTGGCTAGAGATCACACCACCAGATCTCCAGAGATGGACATTTCCAATGAGAGAACACAATTTGGAAATCACACGCTCATGGGCGGGTGGGAAACAGATTTCAGTGCAGAAGAAATACTCTAAAATACGCTCAGAGACAGAAGGCAAGCTAAGCCTTATACCATTTGTTTTGTGGAAAGAAATGAACAACAGACAAAGAAATGAGGCTGTGCCACAAAATCACAGACTGGCAAATATTAGATCACGGCCCCAGGAGGGTTTGGCAGCTGAGGGCTAACCAGGGATGCGGCAGGACTCAGCTGGGCCTGCAGCAACCGGCCAGTGGCCAGGAGGAGGAGCGGGGCGATACTCACCTCTGTAGGAGTGCAGCACCGTCTGCTCCGGGAGGTCCCAGACCTTCACGCTGCGGACAAGAGGGAGCCGTCAGTGCCCGGCACCGGGCCTGGCTCTGGCTCTGGCTCTGCCGCGCGGCAGCCGGGCTGGGGGCACTCACCAGAAGTCCCTGCCGCCGCTGACGGCCTGGGTGCTGCTGGCCAGGACGGCCACCGTCGTCACGATGTCATCGTGCTCGTATTTACAGAACTTGTTGACGATGAGGGTTTCGTTCTCGTCCAGCTCCCACAGCTCCACAGCGCCTGGGGGGGGGGGGGGGGGGGCCCCCCCCCCCCGCGGGCGGGGGGGGGGGGGGGGGGGGGGGGGGGGGGCACCCACCTCAGCGATGGATTAGGGGGGTAGCGCCCACCTCAGGGGCGGTCCCAGGATGGGGATCCCCGTTGCTTACCGGAGTCGGAGGCCACCAGGATGCCCCTGTCCGCCACCCAGCGCAGGTCGGCGACGCCCGCCTCCGTCTGGACGCCGGCGGTGCAGAAGCCCTCGCTGGGGGCGCGGCGGGGGTCGGCGAAGACCCAGAGGGAGCCGGTCCAACAGCGGCCGCTCAGCCCCGAGGCGCCCAGCAGCAGGACCCCGTCTGCGAGAGAGGCGAGGGGACAGGCCCCGGTGAGCGGCGGGACCGGGCGACCCGGCAGCGGCCCCCTCACCCCGCTCCCCCCGGGCCGGCGGCCCCGCTACCTGCGCGGTAGTGCGCGCCCTCCAGGTGCCGCTCCATGCAGGCGGGAGCGTTGGGCGGGATGTTCCATTCGGGGCCGGACGCATCCGCGGCCTCCTCGGCCGCGGGGGGCGGCGGGGGCTGCTCGGGCGGCGGCTCCTCCATGGCGGCAGCGGCGGGAGCGGGGCCGGCGGCACCCCCACGTGCTCCCGCGCCGCACGCGCCGCCGCTGCCGCCTCTCGCGAGAGCGCTCGCCCCGCCTCCTCCTCTCCCCCGTCTCTCGCGAGAAATTGCCCGCCGCCATCTTGGTGCGGAGGCGGCCGGCGGTCACCGGGACGTAAGGGGTCGTGTCGCCGTTTGCCCGGTCCCGCCCGCCATGCTCTCCCGTCTCCTCCTCCGCGCCGGTGAGACGGGGGGGAGTGCCGTCTCCCTGGGGTAGGGGGGGTGCTGGGGGGGCTGCCCTGGCTGAGCTCTCTGCCCTTCTTCTTCCCTCAGCTCCGGCCGCGCTGAAGAGCCTGCCGCCTCCCGGAGCCGTGGGGTGAGTACCGGGGGGGATGCTGGGGGCCTGGACGGGCAGCGCTGGGAGCTCGGACCTCCGGCTGAGGCCTAGCGGCGCCTCGGGAGTGCCGAGCGGCCCGGCCGGCTGCCGCCCCCGCCCAGTGAGGGGCTGCCTGAGGAGGCCTGGCAGCGCCTCAGAAACCCACCAGTCGTTGTTTGTAAATAACGTTATTCCGGAGGGTTGTCTTTATTTTTCTAATTAATACTGCGGGCTTATGGAACGGTTACGGTGGGAAGGAGGCTCTGGAGGTTATCTAGTCCCGCCCATTCCCTCGAAGGAGGCGTGTCTAATGAATGGCCGCTTATTTAATTGGAAATACGTTTGAGTTTCATCTACGGGTAGGTTTATTTGGTTTTGGTTTATTTGTTTTGTTTTGTTTTAATAAGTGCAATCGAAACTTTCTCGTTATTTGTAGTGTATTGCACACCACAAGACCAGTGCATACGACTCAGCAGTCTCTGGCTCCTTTGCCACCTCTGCCTGAGAAAGGAGGAGAAGTCCGTCATGGTTTGATCCCTGAAGAGTTTTTCCAGTTTCTCTACCCTAAAACAGGAGTTACAGGTTAATATATGCTTTTATGGTTTTTTAATGTGTGTTTAATTATGCTTATTTAGTTTTGTCCGCCACTTATGGTTGCTGAAAAGGTAAAATATTTGAGAAAAGTATTTTTGCATATGCAGAAGGGGGTTGTGAAGAATGAGCCAGTGCAGCAATTACTGCCTCTAAAGCTCAGCACCTGCGCTTTAAAGGCTTAAACAATGTTTTGAGGGCGATCTTGCAGGAAGGTTTGTTTGCCTGCTGACTTCTAAAAACTCTAAACAGGGGTTTTTGTCTATTTCTGAATAAGCAGAAGCAGCAGCTCCTGTGCGAGATGCTTCCAGGGACCTCCGTGTGGCGCCCTTTCTCTTGGCGGTGTTGGGGTTTTATCATTGTCGTGGTAGAAGAGAACGTTTCCTGATCCTATTGCAGGCCTTAAAGTAGCTCCCTCTTGGGTGTTAGTGAGCATCTTCAGGCTTTGTATAAATAATGCTGATTTATTGTTCTTTTAGGGCCTTATATGTTGGGAACTGGACTTCTGCTTTATTTTCTCTCCAAGGAAATCTATGTAATTAACCACGAGACAGTTGCAGCTGCCTGCATATTATCGGTCATCATTTACGGCGTTAAAAGATTTGGGTCTGACGTAGCAGCTTTTGCTGACAAACTTAATGAGGTAATAAAAGAATCCATAATCTAACTTTGTAGTGGTTAATAATTATTCTAAATTATCTGTTTAAATATTTAAAACAATACTGTGTCCAGGCTGTCATAAAAATCTGACAACATCGTTAGAATTTTGCTTAAATAAGATATGGCTTAGATCTTACATTGGTACTGTTACATAAATCTTCAAAAAGAAAACAGTTCATGCTTTTTTTTAAAGTCCGATTGGTTGTGACCCCTGATTCTTCTCTCTTGTCATCCTTTAACCTTGACTCTGTCACAAGCCAGTTTATGCAGACACTTCTCAAATCTTGATGCAGGATTCCAGATCACTTGTTCTTCTTGCATCTCACTTGCATTCTGAAGCGTATTTTTTGTTTCTTCTTCCAGGAGAAAGTTGCTAAAGCTTTAGCTGTGAAAAACGAGGCTATTAAAGATCTCGAGACGGCCATTGATCTGGAGAAGAAGGAGCAATGGCGGGTTGAAGGCCGCAGTTACCTCTTTGACGCGAAGCGGGTACGTGGGTCCGTTCCGCTGCGTGACCTGGGTGTCTCTTAGGCTGCTGACCATAACGAGCCCTTTGCCCTCTGGGTGTTGCAGACAGGGCCAGTTCCACAGGCCTCATCCAGTGACTTTTGTTCAGCTGCTCTTTTGTGTTCTTTCAAGTATTAACCCTTTGATTTCATCTTCTGTGTGTCTAGAATAATATTGCGATGCTGCTGGAAACTAATTATCGAGAGAGGTTACTGATGGTGTACAACGAAGTAAAGAAAAGGCTGGACTATCAAGTGGCAATGCAGAATTTAAAGCGACAGAAAGAACAAGATCACATGATTCAGTGGGTGGAGAAGAATGTCATTCAGAGCATCACGCCTCAACAGGTACTTGCTTTTATCTGCTTTACATTTTAGTCTGTACAGATATTTGTGGTCTGGTGGTTCTGCCTTAAGCCGGAAACGTTAGGGCATCTTTGGGTGGCTTCCACACCTGGCTGCAGTGCCTTCCTACTGTAGGGCTGACCAGCCCGGGTACTAGGGACCAGATGCTGCTGTTGATGGGGATTTTAGCTAAAATCAGGTCCAGTGTCTGTTGCAGCATAGAGCAAAGCTCATCATGAGGTGTGCAGCTGCCAGCTCAGGGAGCTCACTTGTAAAATTCTCTCTGTAAGAGCATGGCAGCTTCAGATCTCCAGATGGGCTCCAGATGTCATTTCTTCTAAGGAATGAGGCCGAGAACAAAAAGAGAAAAAATTTTTCCTAGTGCTGCACAGAGGTGCTTTAATGCAGGTCGTTGTTTGGGTTTGAATCTCTGACTTCATGAACTATAATTGCATCCCATTTTATGGGTCTAAAAAGGGGTCTCTAAAATGCATTAGATGGCGTATTTTGCGTGTCTAAATGTCTTTCATGAAATCTGAAAGCTGTTTTCCTTTCTCTTGCAGCAGAAGGAGAGTATTGCAAAGTGCATTTTGGACCTGAAGGCACTATCGAAGAGCGCGCAGGCAGCGGTGTAACCACCTCCAATTCCACTGACCTGTCTCATTGCTTACTGTTGGAAACTCTATGATTCTAAAGTGTAATTAAACAAAGAAACCAACCAACCACTCCGCTGTCTGTCACTGCCAGTAGCAACAGTAATTTAGTTTTTGTGTTTGAAGTAGCTGGGTCAGACACACAAACTGCTGCGGTTACTTTATAGTGGGGATTGCTTGGTTCCCTGTTTGATCACGACCAATTCCAGAGATAAGATACAGCACGTCACAGTGAGACATTCCGGTGCTGACACAATGATCAGCTTTTGCTGTAGAATTCTGTTTAATAATGACCAGTAGATCCCTGCTGTAATTGGAAACGTTCTAAAATCAAGATGAGTACCAGGGTCCCATTCACCTCGTCCCCAGAGGTACTCGGAATGAATGCCTTCATATTAAAAATTAACTTAAAAATAACACTTTTATAACAAAGCTTCAAATAGTGATGAAAGTGCCTTCCTGTTGTGTGGAAAAGAGGATGTAGGTGGTAGGAAACCCGCCAAAAGGTACCGGAAAACTTGGCCGCAGCCGAACTCTCCAGTATTGAGGAAGCCGGTGCGATGGAGGAGTCCCTTCAAGAGGGTGGGGGTTACTGGGGTTTCACAGAGGAAAAAAAAAGGAGGTTGCCCTTTATTTTCTTTTTCATGTAACAAGGGAAATTGTTCTACGTGTGTTATGATAATACACAGTTTAAGCCTTTTAATTTTCTTTTTGTAGGAAACTTTTTTCCCCTGAAGGTGATTGTTCCATCTCTAGTGTCCCTGCTGAGCAAAGCCCTTGCTGAAGTGTAGCCTCAGCCTTTCTCTGTTGTGATTTATTTGGTAAATAAAGGTCACTAAGCAGGCTAGACTGCGTTCACATCCCTTTTATATGGATTGGAGTTGGGAAATGCTTGTTTTTAGTGGAGTTAGTAAATAATAAAAAAACAGTTTTGTACAATTTTTAACAAAAAAGGAAAAAAAAAAGGTATTCTTTAGAGGTAAGAAGTAAAGTAAGCTGGCTTGGGCTGAAGCTGCCTTACTTTTTTAGATCAGCAGTTCCTTATAATGCAGGTGTCTTTCATAGTTTCCTGTTTTCTTTAATTTAAAAAAAAAAAAAAGTGAAGTTGCCCAACTTCCACATCTGGGTAACACCACCTCTGAATGCCTCGAGCTGGAGCCTTCCTCTGGCAGAGGCAGTGGTTGCGGTGCTGTGCCAGCGCCTCCGGAGCTCTCGGGCAGTGCCCACATGGTGCCAGGTAAGACCCTGGGGCTGGGGGGTTTGGGGGCCGCTTTTGTTCCCGCCGGCGAGTGCTGGTGGCACCGTGAGGTCTCGGTGTCTCCCCGGGGACAGGATCCCCCCGTCACCTTATGGTGCTGCACAGTTTGCCACCCTGCAGTGAGAAACACCCAAACTCCGTAAATGGGCGGGTGTTTCCTTATTGAAGATTGCACCAAATTTGAGATGTTCCCCTTCCTGCTTTAGTGGGAAAAGTCAGCACAACTTCGGAAATACAAGCGTAAAGGAGCATTTTGTCCAAGCTGCTTCTGTTTGTGAAAATATTCATAAAGCAAACTGCTGCCAAAGTGATCCTGGGGGGGCTTGTTTTTGTCGGTTATTAAATATGCTCCCCCCTCGTCAGAGAAGGCAGCGGTTCATCGGCGTGCACTGAGCACACGCGTGTGTGCCCGGGAGCAGGGCTTTGTGCTGAGTAACCCCCGGGGGTGTGCTGGCTGGTATCAGGTGCCCGAAATGCTGATAAAAACAAAAGTTTATAGATTAGAAGAGGTTTGTTTTTCTCTAGGATGTGTGTTTATATATATATAAATACAGCTTTTTCTTTTTTTTTTTTCCCTCCTTTTAGCTTCTGTTACTCTTCATTAGCGTTTGGAGAGAATGGGAGGTAGTTCCTCAAAAAAAAATGCAGGTATTTCCTTCTTTAAGGACTTTACCTCAACGGGGAGTTCTTGACTGAGCTGGTGATGGCCTGGCTCACAAGGGGCTGCTGCTGGGGGGGTGCAGCTGGGGGTGTGTGTGTGTGTTTGGGGAAGAACTGGGTGGCTGCCAAAGGCTGCTGTGGGACAGAAATAATAGCAATATTTTTCTTTTTCCTGTCTGATGTTTCTACTTTCAGCCCTTTGACAGAGAAATGTACTTACAGCAATCCTCGCCTGAACAGGCACGTGTCCCTGTTGTAATGTTAGTGAAGAAAGTAACAAGTTTTAAATCTGGTTTTTAATGCTTTTTTTTTCCTATTCACTTCTAGTTATACCTGAACCCATTTCCACCACCACCCCTGTACACACCACCACTGTACACACCACCCCTGTACACACCACCACTGTGGCCAACATAAAAGCTTCAGACCTTTCCTGCTGGATTGACAAGTAAATGCTCCCCCTCCGTGTCCTGACCTAAAGCCCCGGGTTGGGTGGGACCACAGGCTGCTCCCTCGGGGAGTTACATCCCATCCCTTTCGTGTCTTGGCATTTAAAAGGTTGCTTAGAATTTCCTCGTTTGTGCACTATTTAATTCATAGTGACACTTAATGCAGATATGCATCTTTTAATCTTGTGGGCTTGGGATAAATGATGTATTAAATTTCATGAAGTTTGGTGAATTTGGGCACTACTGTTAAAACTGGGGATTCTGACAGCGTGTTCTGTCTGTCAACAGCAGTGAGATACTCTACATATCACTAGCCTTTCTCTCCGGCATCCTGTCGACTGTGGTGGTTTTTGCAATCATCTACCTTATCACAAAAAGTAAGTGGCTGGGTGGAGGGAGTACCAGCAGCAGGATGCTCCAGACCTGGCAGCAGACAAGTGCTTAACTTCAGGTGCTGCACATCTTCTGTGGATGGTGCTGAGTCTCCACGCTCTTGGGACCTGACAGCACTTGGGTCTCAAGGCAACTTCTGCTCGAGTTATTTCAAAAGAGCCTCAAATTATGTCTCCCTTGAATGATTAATGTATCGATAAACAGGTCATTCTGGCAGTAACTCCTCACGAATCATCCCAGAGGCTGTTTTCACAGAGGAATTAACTTTAGCACTGATGAGTTTTGGTGGGTTTGGGTGCATTTTTTTGATTCCAACACTGACCACACAGAATTCTCACCAAACACACCAGTTACTTTAATCCCAGGCACTTTCAGGGGCAGGGGCAGGGCTGGGCCAGAGTTTACAAGCCATGTCTGAGCCCTGCTCTCTCTGGTGCTGCTGGTCGCCCCGCTCTCGCCCTGCTGTCTCCAGGCACAGGGCAGACAGGTCTCCCTCTCCTTCCCAGGGCGCCAGAGATCCCACCAGAACACACTGGAGCAAGCTCCCTCCCAGGCAGCAACTGAGGAACCTGCTAAGAACGGCCAGGTAAAAGTCACAACTCTTAGTTTTAATACTTTTTGCAGAGGCTTCGGATTCTTCATGGAATGGTAAATTTTTGTTTTTCTGGTTTTTTTGGTGGGGAAAAGAGGTTTGCTCTTGCAAGACTCAAGGAAAAGTTCTTTTGTTTGTGTATCCAAGGCTTCAGCTTTTGCTTATAGTTAAGTGAGGAGGTACCTGAACAGTAGAAGGAAAGATATTCCTTCTCGGTTATCACAGGGCTCAGAAGCCAGACTCCCCGCGTATTTCAAAGCTTCTGGGGCTAAATTCAACTACTTTTATCAGGCAGGTGAGGGGAGAATCTTTTTAAATGGCAAGCATTTCTGCAGTTTTTGTTCACGATTCTGTGGAAGAATCGGGATCCTGAGCCAGGTAACAGCTGGTCTGATCCAGCACAGCCCTTACTAGACCGCTCACGTGCAGGGACAGGCTGTGACCGCGCACGGCGTGTAGTGCCGAGGAGAAATCCACTGCAGGGGATTCATGCTGAGGGGTGACACTCGTGCTCTCTCTAATGTCTGCGGCTGCTTTCACATCCCCAGAATGAGGTTGCCTACACCACTCTGGTCTTCCGCCGGGCGCCGACGGCTGTGTGATGGTGAACTTCTGGTAAAATGAAGGCTCTTGCACTTCCTGCCCGTCAGATGCCGCCAGAATGTTATACTGAGGCCTATAGTGCTCTGAGAAATGTATGTAGCATCAACTCCTTCTATAGTTATATCGGGAAACTAATGTCTCCTGTTCCAAACCGTTTACCAACAGTTGTGGACAAACTCTTTTTTATACCATAGTTGCTCATCTGTAGAAATCTTAGTGAGTCCTTAAAATGCCTTTGTAAAGTTTCCACTTGTGTGTTTGCTGTTGCTTTGAACTACCAAAGAGAACTGAAAAATGGAAATCTTTCTCTGCGTCTGTTCATGTCTGTGCCCTCATGTTTTCTGTCACTGAGGGTGGTATTTTTCTTGGGTTTTATGATTTCCACGTGCTCTGCTTAGTTATTTTCTGCTTATTGAAATTATGGTAATGAAATATTTGCATGAAAATGTCTGCTTCCTGATTGGGTCGTGTAAAAGAAATGCACAATCACAGTGTGTCTCAAAATTTGTGGAAATGTTCATTCATGTGTTATTACCCATATATACACTGCGTACAGTGTAGTTCTAAAAGTTAAAACTCATCCTCTTTTTATAAACTGGGGAAAAGTTACCACTAGTGACTCAGTCTTAACAGCCACAGAGAAGCTGCTTTGCATGTTCCTGTGCTCTCAGATGGGCGGTTTGTCGTCTGAGGAAGTGCCGTGATCTCTGTTGGAGTGAGGTTTTCTGCTGCCTTGGCCCTTGGGGCTTCAGAAGCACCTTGTTTCTGGTCACCAGGGAGATTCCAGCAGGTATATCCCATTTCTGAAAACACAGATGATTTGTGTGCGTGCCATTGTAAACGCCTCTCTGGAGGAATGTCTTGGGAAGGACAAATGCCTCAGATCCTACAGCCTCCCATGAGCTGCAGATGAAGACACAAGTCTGACATCTGGGAGGCTTCAGAGGAGCAGGGTGGGATGTGCTGCTGGACCCAGCTCAGCCCTGGTGCCCTTGGTGTCTTCCCAAGGAGCAGTTAGAGGAGCAGTGGCTCCATCTCTGCCAGCCCCTTGGATTGTCCTGCCTCCCTGCCCTCAGAAGCTGGTGGGATTTGGGGGGACCACTGAAAAGCAGGTGCACAGGCACGTTATGTTCTGAAATCTGGTGTGGGAGGTGTTGTGGGTAAGGCTGGCCCCTACAGCGTCAGGAATAGAACTTGATCTTTGTTTTGCTGTGTCTGCTCTCATCTCAGCCATAGCAGTTTCTTCAAGCGCTATTTAACAGAGAAAATGCTCTATTACCCCTCAAAACGTGCAGCTCTGGGAGGTTCATGTGGGATGATTGTAGTTGGTTCATAACTCTTTTTTAGCTTAAACAATGTTAGTCTGGTGCCTGACAGCAGCTGAGAAATAAGAATGTCTGAAAATTTACCTGTTTTGCACAAATGCTAGCTCACCATCCCAACAAGAATGCTGCCTTCCTGTGGTAGATCTGGTGTTCGAGTGTGTGAAGAGGTGACTCACCACAGGCTGCCCACACCACTGAGGCCAGTGAGGGTGTTGGGTTTTTGCTGTAGGTGTTTCCGCACCGTGAATTATACCAAGACTTAGCACAACCATTTAGACTTAGCACAACCATTTAGTTTCTTCGTTGAACGTTGCCAACCAGAGCACAGTGATTTCATGTCCCTGCCTACGGAGCTGAGCATGGTCACCCAGGATGGAGGGTGACAAAGACCCTCAGTGTGTTGGGTGGCTGCTAATGAGTCCCAGGCTCATCCCAGAGCATCTGCCTGTCCCTCCCTTTCCCACCCCAAGAGGTCTCTATAGTCACACAGAGCTTTTCATGGTAGCCACCAGCCAGCTCTCTGTAGACAGCTAGAGGAATTTGGGACAATGGGGTCTGCTAATCCCAAGAGAGGAGGTGGTGTGTTGGCTGTTTCACTACTCTGGCTCTACCTTTTCCCCTATTTCGGTAGGTTTCTGCTAGAGGTGTTTATACTTGTGCTCTCCCTAAAGACAGCCTTTCACAGCAGGAATTTGCAAGGGAAACTGCACTGGTATGGGAAAGCCCAGTATGGATTGTCCAGCCCTGGGAGGGCGACTGGGAATGGGACGGGTTACGTGGTGCTTTGAAGGATGCATGGGCAGCAGTGGCCTATGATATTCCCTGACATTTTGGGACTGACATCTGGTTGCACTGTTAAAGGGTGAATTATTAGAGCTACTTCAATCTCCCTCAGCCAGCCCTGAGTCAGCTCCTGGGGGAGAGCAGAGTCCTTCCCTCTCTCCAGTGGTAGTTGCACACCCAAGGGATGCTGGTGCCTGCCTTCGCCCATCTCCACACCTACCTGCAGCGTTATCCAGCCTGTTGGATCTCTCTCTGGGGCTGAACACCACGGCTACTTCCAGAGTAAGTGCTGAAGGGGAACCAGGGACTGAGACCTGCACGAGGGTTTCCCAGCCAGCGCCAACTCGGGCAGAACCCAGTAGGTATTTCTCAAAAATCCGTAGGCAAAGTTTGCAGTGTGTCATTCTGGGGAGTAATTTACTGCTGTTTAGGTGGGGTCTGTTTTTCTGATGAAAGTAATCAATTCTATCAATCTATATCTCTATAGTGAGAGATCATGTAGCAAAGTTCTGATATGCTTATGCAGCGACTTCCTTTCCTGGCCTGTTCATTAATTAATAGAGTTGAACTGTGTCACTGGGCAGAGCTTTGGCCTGTGACAAGGGTTACAGCAGATAATGAACTGAGATGTCTGATCTCAGCTAAAGGAGCAGATGCCAACACTTTCTGAGATAACCAGCAGAATGATGCACTCCCTTTTCTGCTTTTTCTAGATCACTCTTATTATTTAAACATGGAACAAAAAGAGCGTGACCTTTAATGACCTATTTTCAGCTTGACCCCGTTCCCTTAAACCCAGGCTGTGTGAACTGTGCTGTAATATTCGCTATTTCTGTGACATCCCACTCAGGACGTCCACTAAAAGTGTGCAGATTTCACACAGGCTGCTTTTTTGATTGTCATGGGAGAAGAGCATGCTGAACTGATGTAAAATCTATCTAATATTTATCATTCATGAAAATGTGACAATGCTGACTGCAGCACAAGCTGCCCAGACTCAAATTTATAGTGTAAATTGACAAGACAAAGGGTGTAAGAAGAGTCAGTGAGGAGATATCTGGATTGCAAACTGTTTTATTATCAACACAAAGAACATATTTATCCTATTTTTCAGTAGACTCAACCAATCCTCATGGAAAAAAAAAACACTGGAAAAAGTTTGTCTTAACTATCTCTTCTTATTCTGAAATTATTTTATACAGGCACGTATTTACATCCACCTTTAGAGTAGTCCTCAGATCTGTAACAGGTTCTACAGTTCTATGGGTTTACAGAGAAGACTTGCAGCAAATTACATTTAAATCAGGTGTGAGGAGAAGAGTCTGTGATTGAAGGGAGAATCACACCTGGGAATATGCTGCACAGGAAGAATCTCCAAGATGTATGATTTATAGTAAAAAAATTAGGAAAATGCATTCTTGATGGTTTAGAAACAGTTGATTCTGTCCTTGGTTAGGGGGCTGGAGAAGGAGGAAAGAACTTCAATATATCATTAGTTTACTTTCTGACAGTTACTGGTTTTTGTCTGGTGAGCTCACCCTGCCCCAGCATATCTCCTTGTGAATAGTCTGTGTGTTCAGTGGTTGGGCTCTTGCCTGGTGCTCTACACCTGAGGTCAATTTTGCAACCTTCTGGGGTGAGCGTTGTCTTGCTTTAAAAGCAATGAAAGTCTCCCATGGGAAGGGTCTCTCCCAAAGAAGAGGAGGGTCCCCAAAGTCAGTGCAGGTTCTGGCCTTTCAGCTAAGGTGGCCAGCAGCAGGTGAGGGCCTTTTCCCAGAGCAGCTCAGCTTGGGAAGAGGTGTCAGAGGAGATGTTATAGTTTTATTGGATAAGTGTTACTGGACACACACACACACACAAAAAAAAAAAAAAAAATCAGGGCAAGTCCGGCTGTGTGTAAACAAAGGGCCCATAACTGGGTAAAAAGAGAAATCAAAATTATGACAAAAAGAGTTATCAGCCTTGAGTTAGAACAGAAATGAACAAGCAGTGGCTTTCACAGCCATCCATTGGGTTGATCTGGGGAACAAGGAGCAAAAAATCTACTTTGGTAGCAGTGCTTTGGGTCGCTGGACCTGGAAATGCTCAAACCTGGAAATAGCAACTGGAAGGGCCTGTTAAATGAAGCCGTTTGCCTGGAAGATCTGGGCTTGGTACAGCAGCCCCCTAGCAGAATTCTCTGGGGTACAATAATGCAGAAGATCCTAAATGATCTTTTTGAGCTTAATGTCAAATGTGCATCAGATTAAGAGGAGCTTGTCCTTAAGATAAAATAGTTTGTGCAAGAGTGGGAGTAGATAAAACAGAACACACATTTTCCCATGAGTTTCTTACCAAAGCAAAGTGATTTATCAATGGTCTGGTGTGTACAGGCAGGTCAACATTCATTCTTCATTTATGACTGTTGGTCTGTTGTTTGCTCTGTAAGAACTGCATCTGGTTTCTTGCACAGGATATAAGTCCTTAAAATGAAAAGGTAGGTGGTTTTGAACTTCTTTATCTTGCAAGCATAGACAATGGGGTTCATGGCAGAATTGGCATGGGATAACAGGATTCCCAAGTACATCAAAGGTTTTGGGACCTGCCACTTAGGGTAAAAGTAGGAAATTGCGTTTATAATGAATAAAGGCAACCAGGATATCGCAAACAGGAAGAGAACAAGTGCTAGAGATTTGGCTGTCCTGAACTCCTGCCCATAAAAACCTCCTGCCCCTCTCGTGTAGGTCGTACCTTGACTTAGCTTTGTCCGGATGATGTAAAAGATTTCCATGTACAGAGCAGACATGGTGAGCAAAGGAACAAGGGTCCATAGGAAGAAGCCAAAATAAACCATGTAATCCATCTTCATCACAGAGGTAAATCGACAGCTGAGAAAGTCAGAGTTTCTTGGTTTTGTCTTGCTCCATCCAAACATGGGGACTAATCCTACCAGCAGGGACACAGACCAGCACAAACCCAGCGCCCACCAAACTCTTCTCTCTCTAGTGATTATTTTGTATCTGTTGGGGAAGAAAACCCAGGTTGTGTCAAATAGGATTTTTAAATAGTTAAGGATAGTTTCAAGAACTCTCATGTTCAAATACCACAGGCTTATTGTCACGAAATGGAGCATTAGCTTTTTTGGGGGGGGAGGCAGAGGGAGGGAAAACAAAATCTTATTTTGAGACATGCCCTAACTCTTCATTTGTAGCAGCTACTTTGCAGCACCCACATAAAGCAATATGATTAAGTTCCTCTCTTTATAATTGGGTGTTTTCAGCTACTTCATTTCTTGTTTCATTATGATCTCAGTGCTCATCTTGCCTAGATACTGCTCCTCTACTATTAGAGTCCTGTCTTATTTCTCATCTTCCGTGGGTCTACTTTTACATTTGGGTTATGACATTTGTAGGGCCAAACTGTTCTTTCCTTCTTCAATGTTATAAGTCCTTTTCCCATAAAAAAAAAATGACTACCTTCATGTCTGAGGTTATGTGTTGGATTTCCAGCTTATGTACTTTTCCATTCAAATATAAAAAGTGAATAACTTCTTAAGTTTGCCCCCTAATAAGCCTGTTACTACTTTTGTGTTTTCGGCAAAGACTAAAAGGAATTCTATATAAAAGAATAGCCTCGGAAACCCAAAGAGATCTACAGTACTCTCCGCATCCTGCGCAGTTAACAAACGTATGGAGAATTCAACTGTTTGATCACAGGCTCATCCTGTGGCCAGATCCTGATCAGTGATGACACCAAGCTCCCCTGAAGACCCTCAGGCTTCCTCTGTGCTGCGTTAGGAACCGCAGGCAGTGGGTCCTGCTCTAGAAAGCTCAGGTGGGCTTTTAGGCACAGGTATTTTGTCCATGCACAACCATGCATTTAGAGCAAAGATTTGTTAGAAAAGGTCTAAGTTAAGGAGAAGAGAGGAGGTGGCACCCGTGGGGTGGAGGCTGGGCAAGTGGAGGGGCCGTGGTGGCCCAGCACTCACCTGGTTGGCACCTTCACTCGCAGGTACCGGTCGATGGCGATGGCCAGGAGGGAGAGGATGGAGGCGTTGGTGAAAACCACCATCAGGCAGCACATAAACAGGCAGGTGTAGAAGTGGAGGCTGATGCCCAGGCTCACCACGATGGCCAGGGGGATGACGAGGAGCCCCACTGCGATATCAGCCAGCGCCAGGGAAACGATGAAGTACAGAGTCGTGTTCTGAAATGTCATGTTCAGCTTCACGACCCAGATGACCAGGATGTTACCCAAAGTGGCGAACAAAGCTACCAAGCACTCGGTACCAATGTAAATCCCATCCAGGCTGCTCAGCGTCAGGCTCTCGTTGGCCATGGCCAGTTGCTGGAGATGCTCCCACCTCGGCTCAAGCCCCAGATGGGAGCATGGGCACCGATGATGACTTCGTGTAGGATTCGCCCTCGGTGTCTGGTGCTCAGTGGTTCCAGTGACTCTGGGCGTGCAAACCACTTCCAGTCTCACCTCCTCAGAGCTCGGGCAGCAAATCAGCTGTTCCCTTTCCACAAAGCAGCAAGTGCCTCAGCATCCAGGAAACCTTCCCCACTCCGACACATCTCCTGAAGCTCTGAGCATTCCTTCAGCAGCCTGGTATCAGTAAAGAACTAGGGAAAGCTATTTTGAAAGAAAAGAACAGAAAAACTTACACCAGCCTACTTACCAGAAACCTATAAACAAATACTTAACTACTTCCTCTTCCAGAGCACAGTGTTAGAAGTGGGAGAACTGTACCCAGCACTGACTGTGCAAAGCTGCCACTTATCAAGGTAGATAATCGCTTTGCAGTCACTGTAGGAAACGAGACAGTTCAGGGGATATCAGAAGAGTTTTCATTAAATTCCAATACTTGATTTAATTCTGGGCATAGTGTTTCAGTTAAGGCCCTGAGGTGGCTGAAAAAGTGCTCTTTACTTGTAATGCAGTTGACATTTTCAGTGAGAGCCCTTATTTCTGCTGGAAATCAGTGTGACAACCAGCCACATCATGGTCGGGGGGTGGTGTACTGTCCTGTGTGTGGTTCAGAGAAGAGAGAGAAACCGAGGGCAGCTGTGAAGTACCAGGGAGAGGGTGTGAAAGCTGCGACCACTTTGCTGTGGGTGAGCCCAGCAGCGTGTGGTGCCTCCTCCTTGTCGTGTCTGCAGTGAAAGAGCTGCTCCTGTTTCAGGTGAAAATGGGGAGAAATGCAAACCTGTGAGCTTGTGGCAGCCCGTGGCTCGCAGGGTGACCTGGCCCTTGGGCAAACAGAAATACAGGCACTGCAGAACCAAGCAAACAGCAATTAAGTGATTGAGTGGATCGTGCCAAGTCAGCGTAACGAAGCCTTGAGCAAACGCGGGTTCTATTCTGTGTCCGGACACGGAGTCCTCCAGCTCTTCCACCCAACCTTTGGCAAAACTGAGGAAGTGAAATCAGCCCTGGGAGGAGACAGAGATGGAAATAAATGAGACTTCTTTATTCTCTGCTCTCAAAAGAGCTGGACAAATTCCACTTCCTTGAAATCAAGGGTTTAAGGAAGCTCTGAGATGGAGCAACCTCCCTGCTGTAGAGCTGTGCACCCATACCCTCTGGGCAGCACGGAGCACCCAAGGAGATGGTGCATTTGTGGCTAAAACAGACCAGCAAAATCGCCATATGTAACAGAGGGTTTGTTCACAGTGAGATGCTGCCACTGTATAACGTTGACTCTTGTAGGAAATGGTACAAAAATGCACTGAAACCTTGAGGAGGCAGAGAGGGAGATGTCAGAGGGTTTGTTATAGAAGATCCAATAAATGGATCTTCGTGACCAATTTGTTCCTCTCACCTTTAAGGAGGGAGCTGTGTGTGCAGGTTGGAAAAGGTGCTGAATTCTGAATGAGGGGCTAAATTTAAAGCAGACTGGGGAGGTGCTGGCTTCTGACCCAGATGGTGGAGTTAAAAAAAAGAATTCAGCACAACATTTCATAGTTTTGGATGTAAAGAGTCTCGGATGTCCAAAATGTCAGTATGCAGCCTGGATGTGATCTGTAACGTGATGGAGCCTGTTATTGGGGTACTTGCAGTGGTGGGCAATGCCTTGGTGATGCGGGCAGTGAAGCTGAACCCAGCTCTTCAGAAGACCACCTTCTTGTACGTTGTTTCCCAGCACTCACTGACATTGTCACGCCGCTGGCCATCATGGTGAGCCTGGGAGTCCTCATCCATTGCTACCCCTGCCTCTTCACGTGCTGCCTGATGACAACTTTTTCCCATGTCTCCATGCTGTCTCTCCTGGTCCTCACAGTCAACAGGTACCTGTGAGTGCAGCCGCTGACCCGGGGAGTCTGGGCAAAGTCCCATTTTATCATCTTTTCACCATTTCTCTCCACCCTTATATTTTCCTTCTGCCTTGTTTGCAGCTTCACAGGGGTCCCTGGGCGTCGCTGGGTCTCTGAGAGAAACTCATCCGAAGGAGAGGAGGCCGTACCCAGAGCATCGCTGGGCCGCGGGGGGGTTGCGGGGGGTGGCTGCGGCCGCCGGGAGGTGGCAGCGCTTCCGCGCGGCTCCGGCTCCGCGCAAGGAGCGACTCCGTGAGATGCTCCGGGAAATCGCCGCAGGATGGCCCTGGAAACCCCGAGGTACCGCTGGAAGTAACAGGAAGGTGCCACGTTTCTGATGGTACAAAGGGCAGCACCGCAAAATGCAGCCAAAGGGACTCCGGGAGGGGGGAAAGAGGGGAGGGGGGGATGCACAGAGCCCCCGGAGGGTGCTTCACGGCCCCAAAATGCTCTGACCTGGCTCAACAGGCAGCGGCACCTGCTTGTGGAAAGGTGCTTTGGAAGAGAAGGAAACGGAGCAGCCTCTGCACGAGGTTTTGTTTGCTCCAGCCCATAAAATTTAACGGTGTTTTATCACCCCGTAGCTTTCCCTCATGAGGCAGGTGCTTTCCCACGGGGACACTGCCCCTGCCTAAAAGCTGCCCACAGCACTGCTGGTCCTGCCAGGGCACAGGCTGGTGGGTTTTCTTTTTGTCTGTCTTTTTTAGCAGCTGTGGACGGGAGATGGATTCAGAAAAGCACCTTTTCTTCAGCAAATGCTTGTCTCTGCGTCGGTGTGAGACCTGGGCTGGAAACCTGCTGCCGAGCAGAGGGAAGCCCACGTTTCCTGGGCTGCAGGTGAAGTGAGAAGTGCTTCAGCAGCTCATTGCATGACCCTCGAGTCCCAAGGGGCTGCTGCAGCCCTTGCTGTGAGAGGAGGGAACCAGGTACGGAATGAACCCCTGCTTCTGCTGCCCCAGCTCCCCGGGCTTCTAAGGAGAAATAAAAGACCCGAAGGAAAAGAAGTCTTTGGGCCCCGTCCCTGCTGCTGCAGCCGGGGGTGATGCCATCACACCCAGCTGAGCTGCACCTGCCCTGGCTGGGGCCAAACCGGGGCGTTTCCCCCCTGGACCCCCTGTTCCCTCCGTGTTCCTGACGGGGGAGGCAGAAAGTGCATTTATTTTCTTCAGATGTTTCCTCCGCCAGGCAGCATCTGTTTCCTGCCCTAAATATGAGAGAACTGGGTTGCTGGGCTGCTGCCACTTCTCTCTCGCCGATGGAGGATGAGCCTGTGCCCTTCTGTTGTCTCTGCCCCACATGAGCGTGGCTTCACCCCCAGCCTGGGATGCCCTGGGGGCTGCGGGTGCTGCATTGTCCTCGTGCCCACACATCCTCCTTCTGTGGGCACTTGGCTCCTCTCCCACCGCCCTCCTTCAGCCCCAGCATCAGGAAACACTGGGCTGGAGGTTTTTCTGGCTTGCAAAGGGATGAAACACTCCCTGCACAGAAGAGCCAAATGGGGCCGGAGCGTGGGATTAGGGAGGGTCTTGGTGTGGACACCAGCTCTGCCCTCCCCTCCTCGCTCTTTGCTCACAGCCCCCAGCCCAAGGGCTCCCTCCACTACTTCTCTACTAAATAATCCCCCCATGAGCATGTGCTGTGCCCCCGCCAAGGGGCTTAGGGAAACATATGGCTGGGCTCAGGGAGCAGAGCTCGACATCGGTGAACGACCCTGCGCTCGCTGCTGGTGGCTGTGCTCTCCCTGTGTGCACGTGGGCACGTACAAATTCGTGCTGCCATGAGGTATCACCCTTCTGCAAGTTGTGCTGGCGTGGTTGGAGTATTTGGAGGCCTTTTCTGCCACACGTAGTAGTATTTCTTTCATTAAAACGGTTGTGATTTGAAGCAGGGCGCGTTGAGCCGACAGCAGGAGGGACGGTGAGTAAGAAGGATCAAGCTCAGCTTCCCAGGGATCCAGGATTCGTTTTTCCATTCCTCCAGGGTATCGGGTGGGCATCAGCCACCAAGCAAAGGCAGAGACTCTGTTGGACATCTCAGCAGCCTGCTCTGGACAAACGGGAAGATGATGCTAAGGTGGATGATACGGGAGTCTTCCTCAGCCCCTGGGCTCATGGCTGTCACTGGGAGCTTTAGCACCCGCCAACCCCCAGCCCTCTCCAGTCTCCCAGGGTGGCTCTGTCCTTCCCCGTGGACACTGTGCCATTGAGAGTTCCCAGCTGTAGCTCTGAGCTGCGTCCAGAAGAGCTGGTGTAACCCAGGAAAGGTGAAGGAAAGGGCCAGAGCCCTCTTTGCTCCCCACTGGCTTTGGGGCACCCAGCTCCCCTGTCCCCTGCTCCTGCCAAGCTGCAGACTGGGCTCTTGGAGCTGGGGCCACCCCTGGAGCACCCACAGCCCGAGGGAAACTGAGCCGTGGATCTGCTGCCACACAACACTCCCTGCCCGTGAGCGGGCTGCAGCTGGAATAACTTTGTGAGGCAGCAATTTAAGGCTTTGGTTTAGATTAGGATTGGGAGGTGTATTTTTAGACAGTGTCATTTAGCTGACGCGGCAGTGCCCGCAGAGCTCGGGGCAGAAGGTGGCTCCAGGAGGAGCCCGGAGCAGCTCCCACCAGGCAGAGCCCAGGGATGACGCAGTTCCATGGGGTTAGGGAGCATTTTGGATCCTGGTCCCCGAGCACTTGATGGATTTGCCATTTAAAGGCTGTAGTCAGTTTGCTCACTTCTTGGATGGCTCCAGCGAAAGGCTTCCAGCTATTCCCCAAGGATCCTCCTACATCCTGGTGAGATAAGGATCAGGAAGGGAAGGTCTATCTGCAGCCTCAGCTGCAGCTTTGAGCCCAGATTCCCTTTCCACGTTGGGGGTGGAGGGGAGGACAACAGATTTTCTAGAAAAAATAATCTTTCTTAGTGACACATAGACACAGAGAAAAGAAAAAAAAAATTCCCACAACAGTGACGTTATGGTGTGAGCCAAGAGCAGCGACAGCCCCTGGTGGGGCTGGAAAGCAGCTGGAGGCAGCGAGAGGCAGCTCTGCCTGAGCTCCCCGTGTGGTTCGGGGCTCGCTTTGAGGCATTGACAGCCTCTTCCCCTACCTCCTGCCAGGAGGCTGCAACATTTCATGTTTACCTTAAAGGAAAAAAAAAAATTAAGGAGAAAAAAAAAAAGAAACAAACCCTGGAGCTCATAAACGCAGAGGCAGCGAGTGGAGGGTGCTGTCCTGGCTCTTCCCTGCCTTGAAAGGAAGTGAAAGCAGAGAGAGAAGGGATGTGAATGTGAAGCAGGGTCACATCTGGTTTAACAGAGAGTGATTGTGGTCTGGTGGAGAACGAGCCTGAATGAGAGTCTGGAGCCTGGTGATGAGGTCACACTGCTCTGTGCCTCAGTTTCCCCACGCATGGAAAGAGGAAGGTCAACCTGGTCTTGACAGAGTGCTCTGTGAGCTGGGAAGGGCTGGGCAGAAGCAGGGTCCTTTGGTTTTCCTTCTGAAACTTTCAGTTTGGGCATCGTTTCACCAGAGCACAGATGTCAAAAAAACGCTGTCAGTATTTCTCAGAGATGGGAAAACCTGAAGAAAACTCTCCCCCCGCTACCCATCCAGCTTTACTGGAAGACAAAGTTCACTCTCTTTAGAATCCAGATTGTGTTCCAAAGATGATTTCAACCACTGTCAGAAGCAAATTGTCTGTGGAGAATCAGATCTGGAAAGCTCTTCTTCCTCTCCACATCCCGTTCCCCGAGCTTGGACTGTGCTGGAAATGGGGGGGAATTCTCCTGGTGACTCACCCGCCGGGTTTGGAAGGGTCAGAAATGGCTGCCAATGTGTGTTTGCTGCCGAGGGCTCCCCGGTGGTCGCTCGGTCCCGGCTGGTCCCGGGTGTTGTTTCAAGCGGAGCCGTAGGGCTGGAGGGTGTGAAACGCGGGGCTCGGGGAGCGCAGCGGCGGCAGAGGATGCAGCGGGGTGCACCGGTGATGGAGTCCCGCAGGGGGACCCCTCTCTGCCCCCTGGCTCTGCCCCGGCACAGCCGCCTCCTTGGGGGGGGGTCCCACTCTGGGAGGGCCAGGGACTCCCTGTCCTGTGCTGGGCCGGGGGGAGATGCTGCTGCAGAGGTAAAACCTGTCCTTCAGAAAAAAATAAAACACCAAGAACTGGGGCGATACTTACGCTCCCCGTGTGGTTTTGCTCAGCTGGATTATGTGGCTTTGGATTTTTTAAAGCTCCCGAAACCTGGGAGCGAGTGTCTGTGTCTGCTCGGCTCCGGGGGGAGCGTGGGAGGGAGCCCGGGCTGTCAAACCAGTACAGGGGGGGTGGTTTGCCCAGGGACGGGGCTGCAGCAGCTCCCGGGTCTTCCCCTGGGACTCCCAGTACAAACAGGGCAGGAACGCGGGGACGGGGGCTCAGGCAAATCGTACTGTTGTGCGTTTCACAATTAATTGCACTAGAATTGGAGTTTTTTACGGTTTTTCTTCAGGTGTGGCTACGGAAGCTGCAGGCAGGGCAGAGCAAGGGCCACAGCTCCCCGTGTGATGCCAAATCCTCGCACCCGCACGGCGAGGACCTTCCCCAGCCCCCAGGAGCAGCGATTCCCTGGGGGGGATTCCCCGGGACTGTTCTGCCCCCAGAGATGCTTCTCCAACACGTTGCACAGTGATACAGAGACATCGCCCCTCCAGCCACGGCAGCTCAGAGCACTCACCTCCCAGGTGAGGGGAGGGAATCATCTCTCCATTACTTTCTGAAGGTGGTTCTGGGTGGTTGTTACCAGGCACTGGATGGGTGGCAGCAAACGGGGGACCGGTCCCTGCCATCACCCACCGCCCAGGGCTCCTCTGCACAGCACGGAGCTTTCCATCCTCACTCTTCATTAGGGATTGTTTAAAAATCCCATAAAAATACCATGGAATAAATCCCAGGGAGATGAAAGGGAGGTTTGAGCTGGCAGAAGGCTCTTTAAAGAAGCACTGTTTATACAAATTGTCTAGCTGATGTGAAAGAATCTGTTTTGACATTTTATAAACTCTTTTGCTGATAATTTCGCATCTAAGTATGGCAAGGCTGGGGGGGGGTGGGGGTGGTGGAGCAGCAGAACCAAGGGCCTGAGCTCTCTGCCCAGCTCTTATTTGTGACCACCATCAAATCATTTAGCTGCAGGGGACTGCAATTTACAGTAGCCACTTTCTCTGAAGAGGGAGAGGAAGGCAAGTGCCGTTGCTCTGCTGGTGAATGGCCGTTGGAGGATTCGTGCCGCCGGGCACAGGCAGCTCCTCTGTCCCGGCCCCAGGGCAGGAGGACACGGAGGGGGGGAAGCCCCATTTTGCACCTTCTCCAAATGGGTTTGTCTCCAAGACAGGCTGTCCTGATCCTGCATGAAAGGTGTGGCTCTAACATCAATCCTGACAAATATATGTGCTTAATACGGGGTCACTGAATTATCCTTTGTTTCAAATGCTTGTCTCAGCCCACGCGTGTCCCGGGTCAGACCCAGGTGAGCACAGGGACTGCAGCTGGAAAGCCCTCCAGAAACAAGCTGTCTTTGGGGTGCTCAAACAGAGGCCCGCAAAGAATTTGCTCACTTTTGAACAATACATGCCAGCCTTCCTTTTCCCTGAGCGAAAATGCAACGTTTAGACAAATGATTGAAGATGCAGCCTCTTCCATCCAGCCTCCAGCTGAAGGCACGGCCATTTGTTGTCATTTAAAAGCCCATTAGCACGTTCCAAGTAGCGCTGCTGGTTCCTTTGCCCTGGCTGCCTTTCAAGTGAGACAATTATTTTCAGCCTCTCCAAACTCTCTGGGTGCTTGACGGGAGGTCGCCCTCCCTTCTGCCCTCGTCTGTGCCCGGCGCTGCCCTGGGCTGGATGGGGATGGTCACCTTCATCCCAGGCAGCTTCCGAGAGAAACTGCAGCTTGTGAAGCACCTTTGTGTCCCAGGATGAAAGGTGCTTACCCTACACAGAGTGTTAGTTTTATTATTGCTAGTAATAAAGGTGGTGACGCCTGGTTTCTGCCCAGGGAAAGACCTCTGTGAGGCCGTGGGGCCTCCTGGCTCCATGAAGAGGGGTGCAGGAGCAGCAGTGTGAGAAGCGTGAGGTGCTTGGGGACACCAGCTCCTGGGGGGTTGGTGCCACACTGTGCCACCTCTGCCTCCTGCAAGCCGCATGGCAGGCAGGACTGGCTGCTGCTGGAGCCCCCAGGGGCCACAGATGAGTGGTTGGGGTTGAACCGAGTCCCATTGCCCCTTTCCCATCTCTCTCCATCCCCTCCATCACCCCGAGCCCCCTCCTGCCCTCCAGCTGCAGGGGGCCCGGTGGGACGTTGCCCACCTCTGGAACTGGGGATTCCTGGGTCAGGACCAGCTGGAATTTGGTTGCCACAAGGAGGAAGACTGTGGCCTCCGGGCATGCCTTGCTCTGTCCTTCACCTTCCCCCAAGTCTGGCTTCTCACCTGCTGTGTTTTGTGAAAATCCTGCCCTGGGTGAGTACTCCAGGATGGGGAAAATCTTTGTGTAATTGATTTATGAAACATGACTCACTCCCTGACTGCCATTCATGGACTAATTCATCTTCGTCAGCATAACTACTTAGGGGAGGAGCTTGTATTTCCCCTGGATATCTTTTAAGTGCTTTTTTCCTGCCTTTAGTTCTCTAATCAAACCAAGGTCTTATTTATAGTACGGCCATTTATGTCTGGGTAAGCCCAGAGTGGCCCCAATGGCTTAAAAGGATTTACTCTGGCTTTACAGGGGTGTAATGAACAGAGGGATTTGGTGCTGTGGCTGCAGTAATCCTCTCCGAGGTGGAAGCAGAGGCTTTCCCCCAAGGAACAGTAATTTGTATGAAAATGAACAAACGAAGCCCCAAAGGCCCTTTCTGAACGTGTAAGGAGCCGATGGCTCCAAACTAAGAGAGACACAGCTGTCCTGCTGCCCCCGTGTCCCCACGCCCCCACGGTGTCCCCACGCCGGCTCCCGCAGCAGCAGCCCCCACTCACTGGTCCCTTGGCTCGGGCTCTGTGGGGAAATCCCATCCTGTTTTGCCATAAATCCTGCCAAAATGGAGCAGAGACAGCACAAAGCTGCTGTGCCCATCTCATGCAGCATCAGCTTCCCAGGACAGAACACAAAGAAAAGTCACAGATGAAGGTGCCGGGGAGGAAGGAATAGCTTTTGGTCTTTATTTGATCAGAGACACTACTGAAAACGCTGCCCGTTGCCCAGGGCACTGGTCCTGAGAGGGTCCCAAGTAGCCAGAGCCTCCCCGGGAGCTCGGCTCCGCGCTGGAGCAGCCTCCGCAAACAGGAAGATGCTCCGGGGGGAGCCGGGCTTGGGAGGCTGTGGGGACCCAGGCTGACCAGGGAGGATCTTTAGGAAGGAAGCATTGTTTAAACCGTTTTATTTTTAATTTATATATATATTTGGATCAAGCCCTTTCCACAATGTACGTCGGAAATTGAGGCCTCTATTCTACAATTAACTCAGAGGTGTTATTTGGTTCCTTAGGGGGGAAAAAAAGGAACTTATTTTTCTTTACTGTCTGCTTGCAGCAAAGACACCCACAGATCTCAGCGTAGTAGAAACATACTTTTTTAATGACACCCATTGCCAAGATCATTGCCCACACTCTTAGGGAAATAGATTGTTCTTAAACACCTGCTTCAAGACACAGTTTTGGTGTCTCATAATGTATATCTGGATTTTGCCTCTAAGACAGGTTGGGGGTGGAGGAATCACAATGCACTTACTCTACAGTGGAAGGGAATTTAAACTGAGCATTTTGCTGGATAAATAATTATGCAATATTTGTTATTGGCCTGAAAATAAGAATTAGTGCCTATTTTGTGCAGCTTTACAGCACCTCAGAGCCACCAAAGGAGCTGTGAGGGGA
The DNA here is from genome assembly GCA_004320125.1 of Scolopax mira. Classification (NCBI taxonomy): domain Eukaryota; kingdom Metazoa; phylum Chordata; class Aves; order Charadriiformes; family Scolopacidae; genus Scolopax; species Scolopax mira. The sequence goes on from BJBW01006866.1 coordinate 121,218, forward strand.
GGGGAGGGGAGGGGATGGGATGGGATGGGATGGGATGGGATGGGATGGGATGGGATGGGATGGCTGCCTTTATGGGAGATTGGATGCCACAGCCAGTACATTTTTTTGCTGAAGAAGAAATATGGGAGATGCCTGTCTGGAAGCACAGTGAGAGAAGGCGTTAGTGGTTCCACCTCCTCAGCTCCTCACTGTTTCATCTTCTCTGTTTCAAACACGTGGGGCCGGGGGTGTCACTGCTGAGCTGCACTTTGCTCATTTGAAAAATGCAAATTGAGTTCATTTGAGGTTTCGGTGTGAGGATGGAACTGGGGGAGCCCGTGTGAGGAGGAGCAGGACCTATGTGGGGATGTGCATGGATGGATGGACAGACAGATAGATATATACACACAAACCCACCATTATTATGTGCCAGGTCGGAGTCCAGGCAGCGCGGGGTTTGCATCACCAGCCCCAGCTGTGAACAAGTGCCACCTCCAGGAGGGACGGCTGCTGCATCTCTCGAGCTGGACCTTGTCCCCAGAATTCCACGCTGGGCTGAGCAGGGAGAAGAGCTGTGCCCGGAGCAGACAGACCCATCGCCAGGCACTGCCCCTTTAGGAGGCTGTTTGCTGCTGCACACCAGCCAGTGTTTGATTTCCTTATCTCATGGAAGTTTAATTTGGGGAGGAAATCCTGTCCCCCCCTTGCCTGCCTGGCATCACCGTGGCCTCATGCCGTGCTCCGCAGTCATTAAGGCAGGAAGGATCTTCAGGGCAGCCCCGTTACTGCCGGCCTGACCAGCACGTGGCCGAGGCTCCACGGCAGATAACGCCAGATGAGGATAAATCCCTGCATTTCAGGTTCCTTGGATACCCAAGGCAAACCTCGTCATCGCCTCTCAGAATAGCACGGCCGCTGGCAAATGGGCAATTTATGGCCACCTTGAGCTGCAGCTCTGCTGTCCCGGGGAGCAGGGGCTCAGGGATGGCATTTGGGGGACTTTGCTGGAAACATACCCGCTCCAAACCCAGCTTTGTTTGGGGGGGAGCTCGCTGCCCTGCCCGGAATGGGGGGCGGGGGGGTGCCCGCTGCCGGGCTGGGAGCCGGCGGGGATGGTGACCGAGCAGCCACCGCTCCGCGGGACGTGGGAGAGATGAGTCTGAGGGAGCGGCACTCGCTCGGCTTCAGGGTGATGAAGTTTGTGCTGGCACCGCTCGCTCACGCTCGGCCCAAGAAAAACACCCCTCCCGGCCGCTGGCAGAGCGCGGGGCCACCAGCCAACAGGCAGCCACAGCCCCGCATCGCCGTCCCGCCACGCTGCCTTCGGGAATCATAGAGTCATCTGGGACGGAAGGGACCTCCAAAGGACCCCCCCGCAGTCAGCAGGCACACCCCCGACTTGCCCAGGGCCTCCAGGGCCACCTGGAGAGGTGGGCTCAAGTAAACCTCATGAAGTTCAACGGCAGCAAGTGCAAGGTTCTGCACCAGGGACAGAACAATTCTCGGTATCAACACAGACTGGGGGACAAGGGATTAGAAAGCAGCCCTGAGGAAAGGGAGCCCACCTCTCCAGCCTGTCCAGGTTGTGAAGAGGTGCTGAATCCCCGCTATCCCTGTGTGCCAGCTCTCGAGGTTCCTCTACCTGCCCTGAGGTCAGCCATGGCCAGGCGAGTGGGAGGCTCCTCTCCTCCTCCTCCTCTTCCTCGCTGGTATGGTGGGGCCGGGGCCACGGACTGTGTCTCCAGCGCTGGGGCCGTATTGGATGGGCTTGGAGGAGAAACAGCTCCGAATCAGAGGCTTGAGGCCCCAACCTGCCTGTTGTCCTCTCTAAGTGGTGTCCTTGTCACCAGCGGTGCTCAGCTGAAAGCCTCACAGATTGGACAGGGTGACAGCAAGCAGCACAGAGGCTGGCTCCCTAGGGATGTGCAGGTCACAGCACAAGTCACCATGCACAGAGGAGACGTGGTGACACTGGAAAAACCACACCAAGGACATTTCTTAGCAATTGCAAGATATTAGTCACTCTCGTTCTGCATCAAACTTCAATGGAAAGCCCCGTGTGTGGGCTGCTGAGACGCCTGCCAGTGGTAAGGCTCCTGGTGAAGCATCAGAAGCCACCAAGCCCCAGCAGATCCAGTGCTGAAGTCCTGCCGACATGGAAGCAATTGCAGCACCGTGCCTAGAAGATCCCAGTTAGAGACACAAGGAGGTCATAGAGGTCACCTCCCTGGTTCCTGGCCAGCCCAGCAGGCTCCAGGGGCAGCGTGGAGGGGGCTAGAGCCCACACTGAGCCACCCCACAGAGGGCTGGGGGACACAGAGCCGAGCAGAGGAGCATCGGAGCTGCTGGCTGAGATGCGGAGCCCCGGCTCCCTCCTGGGGACGTGCCCCGGCAGCAGCACGGGGTGGTGACAGGAGCCATCAGTGAGAACCCGTCAGGCTGGTATGTGGCACCTCACCACAACACAGGGCGCAGGCAGTACAACAAGTGATTAAACGGCCTGATACCTTTGTGGTTTCTGTAACTCTGGAAATACGAGTGGAGTTTTCTGTTATTAAGGTAACTCCAAGAACTGGCCCCAGTCACCCCACGAGCTGGGTGCACACCCTGGTGTATCAATCAGATGGGACTGCAGTTCTGGGGAGACTTTCTGCCTGTTTTGAGTAAATGAGAGATCTCCTGGCAGATAAAGGCATGCTGCTTCCTGCAGAAAACAGCCCTGGGAGCTTTGTTCAGCTTCGTTCCAGCCCTCCCCACCACGCAGGGACAACGTTGGGACAACACTGGGGACTTGCCCCTTCTGGCCCTGCTCAGTCTGACACCCACCCGTCCATTTGAGGGGGAAGCCAAGAAACCAGGTGCCCCAAAACCCAGCTGTTTGTCCCCACACCGCTCAGGTCACTGCTGGGGTATGTGCTGGGAGGGCAGAGGGTTCAGCTTTTTTCCAGTACTTGACATTACCTGGCATAAATGCAGGGCATCAGACCTTCATCTTCCCCACTGTCAGTCCTACACCCGTACCATCACCATGTCGTGTAGAGTTTGTTAATCCCAGTGGACACACCTTGGGAAAACAGGAGGTTTTGGTGGGGAATGGAGAAGGAAACCACAGTGCTGGGTACGCGAGCAAATGGCTGCGTTTGTCTGAGGGCTGGTGAGCTGAAGGGAAAGGTCTCGGAGGTTTTGCACATTCGTGTGGGGAGAGGAGCTGCTGTTCCCTGCAGCTGGTGATGAAGCCGTGCCACCCGTAAGCCTGTCCCAAGGTAAAGCCTCTCGTCGGTGACGTCGATTAAATCAGCCCTGCCTCAGTGGGAGTTGAGAGTCATTGCGTGCTTCCCTGTAATTCGGAAATTATTGCCAAACTGTGCTTTTAGGAAATGCTCCGTTTCCCCCAAGCTCAGGTGACCAGGGAAGGCTGCAGCCGTGCTGCTGGGCTGGCCACGCTTTGCAAGGAGCACTTGGGAAAGGAGGGGGCAGCACTTGCCACACAGTGGGATGAAGTGGCCCGGGCAGCTCCTGTCCCCAGGCAGAGCCACCGCAAAGGGGCCCGAGATGCTCTGCTTGGGTTCTCCCCACACAGAGCCAGCACCTCACACAGACCCCCTCACTAACGCTGAAACCACTGGGGGAAATACCTGCAGCTCGAAGGGCAGGTTTCTGGGGGTACTGAGCCCCTGGGGGGGGGGGGGGGGGGGATGATGCTCAGCCCCCCCGTGCCGCAGTCTGTGTGGGCAGAGAGCGGCAGAGGCCACACGTGCTGGCACGGCGCAGGCTGGCCCCGTCTCCCAGCAAACCCATCTGCTGAGTTTCTCACATCATATGCAACTGTTTTGTCTTTGCTCATTTCTATTGCTAAACACTGGCTGGGAGATGAGCTATTTTAAAATGCATCTGCTGTTATTTATACAAACACTTTCTTTTCAAAGGGCAACAGAGGAAAGTGTTGAAAACCAAAGCACCCCCAAACGTTTCAAGGATGTAATGGGGCTGCTTTTCTGCTGGCGATGCAGACACGCCAGCTGCTCGCTACCGACAGGCACAATGGCTCATCTTTTGAAGAGTTTACCCTTTTCTGTGATGTTTAGCTGGGGAAAGGCCGATCGGCGTGTGCCCCAGGGTGATCCTGCCAGCCCCCAGCACCGTCCTGACTGCCCACGGGCACCACAGGGAGAAACTCCACGGGGCTGGAGAACCACGAGCGAGACACCCAGTTCTTACCCAGGCAAAGTTTCCAGTCAACTGAATCATGACTGGAGTGGAAATTACTCATGACCTGGTGAGGAGGCAACAGCTGATTTCAGAGAGGAATTCGTGGTCGTGTTGCCAGTTGGACGGTGACCAGGAGACGCTGCTTCTGCCCAAAAGGGCAAAGGGCTACTGTACTTGGGAATAGAACATTTTCTTTTCAGTACAGGTTGTGAGGAGACCCAGGTGCCTCGTGCTCCCTCCTGTTCAGTGCTTGCTTTGCTGTTAACATAAAGCAACAGCCTTTCTGTAGGAAAATACCTACTCTTTGCTGAGCAAGAAACATAAAGCCGGTATTATTAGCTTGTGTTCAGGAAGCAATCAGAAAATGAAGAGTGCTATCATAAAGCTAAGTGTTATTGTAATGGTAATTATAGAGGAGGAACAAATAAAAAGAGCTGAGAAAGAGCCTTTCCTGAAACAGTTGTTTTAAGACAAGCTCCCACTAACAGCTGAGAGCAGGAGGAGTGAGAGATGGGAGCCTGCCGGAGGATCTCCAAAGCTATGGGATGATTAAGTCCACTTAGGAGAGCAGAGCAGCACTAATTGGAAACACACACCTCTTATCCAGGTACAGGTGAGTTCATTATTAACTCAAATGATCTCTTTATAAACCCTGTCCTGCAGTCCTGGGCCTACCCTGACTGGCTGCTGGTGGCCTGAGGTAACTGGTGACCTGGGGTAACTGGTATGGGTGTGAGTGGAAGAAGGACTGTCTGAGGACTTGTGGTTCTCACTGTGTCCTATCCCTGGATGGTGGCAATCACCAGGACTAGCCCTGGAAAGGGCTGGCTGTCAACTGGGAGACATCAAGAAAAGGTAATGAAGAAATCTCACAGATCTCAAGGGGTTTCCAGCTGCTTGTAGACAAGTAGTTAGATTGCTGCTTTTACCTACTAATCAAAAATTACCCCTTAGCTGTGCTACAGTCAGTGTGTGACTGTACTTAAACAAAGTATGTATTTTAAACCCATGAAAGGAAACATGGGAGCAAGCACTTGTTGAGTTAAACTCTCTCCTATTTCAATGTGTATGACATTTAATCTCAAGGCAACATTTCCCTTGTGTGTGGTTACCAGCACACCTGCAAAGTCAAAGGAATGTCTCTGACTTCCTCTAGTACTTAAAACCTTAAATTTTATTTTTTATTGAGATTTTTTTTTTTCTCTATGCTTCCCTGTACTGCCTGATTTTACAGAATGGAAGTAGAAAAATGGGAGCTGCCTCTGTCCTAGAAACAGGTGAGACCAGCTGGGAGCTGTTGGGGAGGCTGAGGTTTGGTACCCGGGTGACACACCAAGGCACCACCTACTCGTGTGGGGTGAGTGAGTGCTTGGCTCTGAAGACTTCTACAGGAAGAAGTTGGGTAATGGTAGAAAACATGTGGTTGAAGTTGCCTTTGAGCAGTGAGCACGGTTTGTCAGCGGAAAGAATAACACTCACTATTGCTCATTTTGAACTCTGCTGTCCCAGCCTTTTGTGCTTGAGATGGAGCCTCTCCTGGGTGATGTTGTGTGGGGCTCCAGGAGCTTCATTCCCCTCAGCTGGGCTTTGTGTCACGCAAATCCAGCAGCTTTGATCAAGTTGCTCCCCAATTTGTACACGGGATAAGTGAGGGCAGAAGGATGCGCTGGGCTGGGCTGTGTTACGGGAGTCTCTCCATGGAGACACCCACCAGGGACACTTGGGGTGTCCTACAAATGTGTGTCATGGCTTGGTTCTCATCGGCTGCTGTTGCCTGAGTGAATCCTGCACGGCCCGGGACAAGTAACTTTCCTTTTCATGGGTGAGTAAAATGTTGTTCTCGCTTCCGTGGCCTGCAGAGGCAGGAGGCAGCAGCTCTCTGTGTCGTGCTGGGGTGGGACTGCTCCGGTGTTTCCCCTTTGCAGACACCCATGTCTACCAGTGGGCTGGGAGGAAGGATGAAACAGCAGCAGCTGGAGAAAGTCCAGGGGTAAAGGAACTTCAGGCAATGCATCCTCCAGCTTCCTTATCGGAGAAGAGCTGAGCTTCCCACTGGAGGCGATTTCCTCCTGGGCCTCCAGGCTGCTGCCCTAAAGATTATACAGACCCCCCATCACCGTTTCTGCTTGGCTGGGTGATTTGCAGTATGAGCTGCTGCTGGGTTAGATCTCAGCCCACGCTGGGAACCCCTCCCGTTGTGTTTCCCAGCTTCTGAAACACAAAATCGCCTCTCCCATCTGAGACCAGACACAGCGAACTGCCATGACCAGCCCGGCTGCGTGGTGGGGAGAGGCATGGATAACAGATTCCTTGGAAGACTAAGTCAAACATAGCTCCACTACCAAGCCCCCTGACTAAAGACGGGAGAGGTACATGGGCTGATGTTCTTGGCTCCTCTTTTAGTGCTCTCAGGGTCATTCCCTTGCCAGCAGTCTCCCCTGGCTGTAAAAGTCAGGCTGATACAATTTTGAACTTGCTTGTAGAAAGCAAAGAGTAAAAGCAGCCCATTGTGTTGCCATTAGACCAAAGAATGGGAACCCCATGTGCAGTAACAGGCAGTTCCCTGCCATACCTGGGGAGTGGGATTTCTGCTTCCTTCCCCAGCCACTTTCACAGCCTCCTATGCTATTTATTTATAAACCTCTTGAACCAGAAGCCCGTATCAGTCCCTGCTTTTCTCCCTACTCTGCAGGATCACACAGAGCAGACCCCAGACTGCTGCTGGGCTTTCCTGGCATGTTTGCAAGGTAGGATCATGTCTGGGAAGCTGCATAAGAAGCCTCCATCCTATGTCCCTTTCAGAAAGATCAGTGGGAGTCACAAAGGAGGAAAGCCCAGGTACCTGTGACAGAGAGCCCTGTTCTTGCTGCCTCATCCTCTCTGCAGTCCCTGTGCTCACAAGTGGACACATCTTTAGGGCTCAAACAAAGAAAGTATGTTAGTGTTTGCAGGTACCAGTTGGGGTTCAGGCAGCTCTCATGGTGCCAGCTGAGTCGGGAGAGAAGGGCAGCAGCCCTCCTGCCCCAGGGCTGCAGCTTAGGGAAAAGCCAGCCCAGGCTTTCCCTCTGGAAACCTGCTAGACTTTTTGTGGAGCTCTGCCTTGGGACTGGCCGTCCCTCCCCAGTTCCACATGTCCCAGCTTATCTGCCTAATTATCCTGTAGCTTCACCCAGTCAGACAGTGGGCACAGGTCTGCTGTGGCCTGAGAAGGGACGGTGGCTCCGGCAGAGGAGTCTCTTTGGTCCCATCTATCTGCTCTGCCTTTGGAGCTCACGTCCCTCCACAGAACGTGTCAGATGCTGATGTGTGTTCAACGCTCCTTTATGCTCCGATCCCTGAAGGACGCTGCCCCACCGAGCTCTGCAGCTGCAGGGTGGTGAGGGGAGACGAGCAGCCTGCCCAGTGACCACCCACCCTCCGGCCAAAGGAGCTGCTGTCAGTGCCAGTGATGTGCGTGTGCACCCGTAACAACATAATTAAGTCATTATTCCTAATGATACCCTGCAATCTCATCTGTAAAGAAAAAATTATGTTTGCACTGCAAAAGCTCATGTTGAGGTCTTTGTAATGAGCATCCCCTCGATTCTTCCATGACTATAGTTTAAAAAAAAATAATCTACTATTGTAAATTTAGAGAGGATCAGTTCCTTTTTTTTGTGCAATTACATATAATCAGGATCTGCTCATCTGCTTTTAACAGCTAGAGCACTACTATGTGTTATTACCCTGTACAGTGTCAAATACACTTTCCTTTAGATGTGGTGCTCATGTGTGTTACTGAGCTGACTTCTCTCTCTACTCCTGTGATTCTATCAGCCAGGAATCCACACTCATTATGTGATTGCAAATTGTTTCTGGATTTTTTAAATCGGCAAATGGGCATTAGCTAGATATTTACATCAGCTGAACTTGTGATAATTTATCCAATTGGGCGAATGTTATTTTGGAATAAAAAAGAAGTCCTGAGGGATTATGATTCATTTTAATTTCTCTGTATAAAGCCCCAGTGCAGCCCCTGCAACTCAGCTGGAAAAATGGGAAGGAATGGGAATCCTGCTGCGGGTGCCAGGGATAACAGTGGTTTCCTTTCAGTCTTTCACTGCCACTGCAGAGTCAGAAAAGGGGAGTGAGATACTCAATATCAATGGATTTACATCAGTGAGTTCAGGAAAAATGTTCTTTTGGCAGCTCATGTTTTGTATAAATAGAAGGGTTATGATAAATTATAATATTTTTAATAAAACTGCAATGTTCAGGGCCACTGGATCTCTTGGGCCATCTCCAGGACATCCCAGGCTGTACCCTGTATGTGACAGGATGCAGAGACTCGATTCTCTTTGGCTTTTAACCTTGTGCTGTTGCAGAGGTCGCGTGGAGCAGAAATCCCCTGCTGGGGGTGTCAGCAGGATTTACTCACTTCAAGCAGGTCTAAGTGATGACGTCGGTAATATTGTAGATGTCCCTGAAATAATAGGATTTATTACAAATTGGAAAAGGCACGGAGGGAGAGACAAGGTGTGGACACAGGATTTAACACCCTGTTGACAGACTGAATGTGCTGCTGAGCAAGAGCCCGTTGCACAAGAGATAAGGTGCAGCCGTGAAACGGGCTCCAGCCCGGTCTGTCCGTGGGGCCACGTCCCTCCTGCAGAAGGAGAAGGGCAGCCTGTGGGGCTGGGAGAAACTAAAATCCAGACTTATTCCCAGTTGAGCTCAGTAGGAAAATTCCCTTTGATTGCAGCTGAACTTGGACCCCTTTCTCCTTCTCTTCTAATTGTTTCATAACCAGGTTCACATTCATCTAATTTCATGTACTTGTACTTGCAAAGCCTGACTCAGCAGTAAATGTTATCAGCTTCCACTCAGACCTGCAGAAAGCTGAAAAAAGTCACCCTTCCCAGAACAGACATCGAATAGCAGCTTTGTCCTGCTGAGTCAGGCCCTGAGTGTGCCTGGACCCTTATTGTTTTGAAAGTTAGAAGATGGTCCACAACCCGTGGAATAGATAAGGGATATTCATTGGCTACAGTGAAATTCTTCAGTCACCTCTGCTGAGTGGGAAAAGCTGCAGATGCATTGATAACCGGGCCAAAGTTTATTAAACCTTTAACTTAAAGGAAACTTTGGGTAAAGCCTTGGGTTCCTATACCTCCATGTATATTGAGTCTCTTAAAGGACATAAGAAGAGCCTCCTTGTGCAGCTTGTAAGGAATTGTTTTTCTGATTTAACTGCTGTTTCAAAAGCTGTAGTTATTGACATTTTGTCTCTGCATGTTTTCCAGATACAGCATTTTCCAGATACAGCCTCATGTCTTTAACAGAGAGCTGGTAACTTCCTAAATTCACAGATTTCATGATAATCTGTGTGTTTAGAGGAAACAAGTCACTGGACCACCTGGTCGAGTGCTAAGCACCCTTGAAGGCAGGTGATGCTGCGGGAGCGGTGACTGAGGCTGGAGGGGCTTAGTCCTGTGGGGACAGAAAATGTGGAAATCCCTCAGCAGAACTCAGCTGCCTCCAGCTACACAGATCGGGAACCAGTGATTCACCTGCTCGCTCCCAGCACGGTGGTCCCCGGGGAAGGAGATGCCTCTTTAGGACCTGAGCCATATAGAACAGGGATGTATAGATCAGTACCAGCACCGGGAGCTGTACTTGGAAGCAAAATTCTCTGCACCGTGTGTTTCTAATGCAGGCACAGGGAGCGGGAGAACTGGAGCATGGTTTTCTCTCAATTAGTGTGAGGGATGAGAGTGGGGACTCTGAGCTGTTTTCCTCTCCTGGCCACTGTCTTGCTGGGGATTTTGGGTAAGTCATTTAATCTCTTTGTTTTATTTCCTCATCTGTAAAGCCAGATGAGTAATATTTAGCATTTTTATTAGAGTTCTGGATGAAAGGCAGTGTGAATGCAGAAAATATTACAGCTCTCCTCTTACACTTGGGTAAATCTCCCGCTCGTGTCCCTGGATGTTTCAGGTGGAGCGGGCGAGGAGCCGGGGCGGGCAGCGGGAGCGCTGCCGTGGAGCTCTGAGCTCTGCCGCCGTCCGCAGCATCACCTTCAGCGTCCTCCCTGTCCCCGCCGGGGATGGAGGTGACGCTGCTGGCGAGGGAGAGAGATCCACTCTGCATTTTAAACAACGCTGGTGGAGAGCCAGGCGTTCAGGCCATGGAGGCCATTACAGCTCTTCATGGGGCACATAGACATTTGTTTTTCTGTTTTTTTTAAAAAAAAAAAAAAGAAAAGAAAATTTTACTGAAATTTATTAACTGTTGACATTAGCTTTTCCCGAGTATGTATTTTTTATAGCTGAATTATAGTTTGTGTTAGGGGAAGGAAGCAATGTGGCAGATCACGAGGATCTGTGCAGGGACTATGAACTTCTGACCCGACCCGTTACACACTCGCAAGGGACATAAAAGCAGCATCAGGATATAGGTGTGTTCTTCCCTCTTTCTGTGCGTCTTCTGTTTCTCCTCGATTACAGATATCTTTTACTCCCATGCTACATTTCTTTATGCCTTTTTTTTTTCCAGATAATAAACCCCAAACATCACTACTCTTAAGTAGCTGTGTTTCAGGGAGCAGGTTTTAAGCCGCGGGGGTGAGGGAGGGGGGGGCTGGCCGGGAGGCCCGTGTGCCCGCTGGCCGTGTGTGCTGGCCCCTGGGGCCTTGAGCTGCCACCCGTGCCCTGTCCCCGGTGCAGCCATCGCCCTGCCCTCCCCACGGCACCGCCCGGGGCCTCGCTACCCGCCGGGTCCCTGCTCCGTCGGCTGCCGCCGCTTGGCCCGTTTCCCTCCGTGGCTGTCACCGGTGAGCGGGGCGGGAGAGGACCCGCTGCCCGGGCAAGCGGGGGACGGGTCCCCGCGGGTCCTAGAGCCGCTCGGGTGGCGAATGCCCGAGGGGAGGCCCAGGCCCAGCGGCCGCCATGGCCCCTGCGGCAGAGTCGGGATTCCCCTCGCCGGTGCCCTTCGCCCGTGGCGGGCAGGGCGGTGGGGCGGGAGACCGGGGAGGGGGGTGGTCCCTGGGGCCGAGCGACGGCACCTGCCCGGGCCCCCGGGCGCTGCCGCCGGAACTTTTCACGGGCCCCGGCGGTCACGTCCCCTCCCGCCGCTCCGGCTGGGCGCCCCGGCCCGCCCCGCTGGCTCCTCCCCAGGCCGCGGCCGGTGAGGGCGGAGCGGACGCGGCGCCGCCGCCGCGCACAGCAGCCGAGCTCCGAGCCGAGCGGCGGCGGGAGGCGGCGGCGGGCGGCCCGGAGGGCGGCGGGTGAGCGGGGGAAGGCAGCGGGATCGGTGCGGTGGGGCTGGGCCCCGGGGGCGGCGGCGGGCCGGTCTCCGGGCGTCCCCGCTGGGGCCTGGCCGCGGTGAGGCCGCGGGGCCGCGTCCCGGTGCCGGGGCGGGGGGGGGGGTGTGGGGTGTCCGGTGGCGGCGGGGGTCCGGGCAGCGAGGCGGTGTCAGCGGGGCCGGGCTGAGCGCTCCCTCCCTGGGGGCGCGGCGAAGGCCAACCGGCCGCGAGGGGGGAGGCGGCTTCACCCCGGCCCCGGCCGCGGCGGGGCGGGCGGAGGGCAGCCCGCGGGAGGCGGCCGCCCGCGCTGGGCCCCGGCCGGGGCGGTGCGGGGCTCCCCGCCGCCCGTCCCGCCGCGGTGCCGGGGGCTGCCCCGTCCCCCCGGCGCAGGCTGGACATCGTCCATCTTGTGCGGCCCCGTCGGCGAGGGAGGGCAGCCGGCGGGGCCGAGGCGGGGGCGGTGGGCCCTGGGCGCAGCGCAGCGTCTGGCCGGGCCGCTGGAAATCACCAAAATTCCTCTGGTGTTCGGGGGGGTCAGGTGCGGGTCGCCCCGCCGCTCCCCGGGGTGTAACGGGGCACGAAGGCTCGGGCGCCGGCGGCCTGGAGAACGCGGAGGTACCGGGAGAGCGGGGCGGGGAGGGCCGGGCGAGGGGCAGCCTTCCCCGTGCGCCCCCTCCCCTGCCCCGGGCGGAGGGCAGGGGTTTGGGCAGGGGGGACGGGCCAGGCCACTGGTCCATCCTCATCCTCCCGGCCCGGGGACCGGCTGTCTCCGACCACTTCAGCTCTGAGGTGGTTTCTCACACTTCCTTCAGTCGCTTGAAAGAGGCAGTTTAAAGAGAAACTCTTCTCTGTGCAGGGAAACTTTTGCGTTTAGGTACTTCTCGTTAATTAGCCCCTTTGCCTGCAATATCCGAGCTACGGCGCGGGGGGGTTGTGCAGGGGTTTCTGCCGCAGCCGGAGGACTGGGGTTTGGGCTATACCGACCGACACAGAACTGGAATTGGCGCTTGGGTTTTGCTTTGCACACAACTGGGAAAGAGCTGCAAACAGGAAAGGCAAACTATGAAGGCTCTGTATTTTTTTCCTCTTCAGTAGCTTAACAGGGACATAATATTTCTTAAAATAGTCATTTGATTTGAAAACGCCTGTCTGCCTTCGGAGTATCGTAAGAGCACTCTGTAATTTCTGTTGCTTTTGCATTTCTGTCTGAGTGGTTGCATTGCTCAGAGTAAAAGAGACACCGCGCTATTTAAGAGTGGAGGAGAGTGGCTGTGAGCGGAGCGTGGCTGCCTGCCCTCAGATGTTTCACTGGTGGGAGCTTTGTCCTTGCTTTTTCTGACTGACACGGTCTGTCATTAACTCTCTCTGGTGCTAGCGGAGCCCTGGGATTCTGCAAGGGCTTTAACGTGGGGATTCGTGAGACTTTTAGGCAGGAAGGGGTGAAGCTGCAGAGAAACAGAAAGCAGTGCGTTAGCAGTCAACGTCTGTGCCGGTAGGGAGAAGTTATCTCAAAGAAGGCAACTTCTGGGACATCTTAGATGGAGCTCCCTTGCCTTTGTGATATCTGCATCTCTTTTAATTTATAGAAGCGGTGGAGTTCACTGTGTCCCAAGTATGAAACACTGTCCGATTATTCTGACATCATTATCACGTTGCTATAGTGACTTCATTACGCTGGGAATGCCGTGATCACATCCTGTTGCTATGGAAAAGATCAGAGTAATAAATAAAAACATTTAATGTTCTGCTCATCGTTGTGGCGGAAAAAACACCACTGATTTTTTGGTGTGATTGCCCGAAGACTGACAACGTGCTCCAGCACAAGTTTTTGATGCCGAGTGAGAAACGGGGCGGTTGCCACTGGCAGCTCTCAGCAGATGGTCCCTTCCTCCTCCCTCTTGTCCCGGGCAGCAGAAGTTGTGAAATCCTGGTTTTGGACACGAGAACACGTGTGTCGTTCTTCAAGGTGGAGTCGACAGGAAGCGCTGCGCTCGCAAACGCTGCTGCTAAAAATAAGCTGTTTTCATGCGCAGAGTTTTCTAGGCCCCGGGAGAAGAGGAGCGTGTGTGCTCTGTCGGCTCGGATCAGCCACGGAAGAGTGAGTTGTGCTTCTTAAAAGTCGATACTTCTTATGGCTTTTTTAGCCAGAGGAGAGCGTGTGTCTGGTCAAGGGGCCGGTGCGAAGGAGCCTCGGTGGCACCAAGTGGTGGTGGCAGAGCCCAGAGCTGCCACTCTGGGGACGGGCAGGAAGCGGAGCGGTGTCTGTCATCACGTGTCCGGGCTCTGGTGTGGCCCTTTTCAGGATAAGTAGCTTTGCTGAAGATTTTAAGAGGACTCTGTGCCAAATGGACTAAATTACTAGCACAGTGTCATTCCAGTGACACGTTAATGCTTGTGTTTGGAGACTCGTGTTTACGCGGTTTATCAGAATGATTTACCTTTGAAACCATAAGCTGCAAATACACGGTCGTAGCCTGTTTGTGTTACGTTTTGTGGCTGTTCATCCAGTCCGAGGACTGGTCTTAAAAAAATGGAGCTGTAATTAGATAGCAGTAGCCTAACATATGGACATACTCTAACATAAAAGTTTTAATTGTATATTGAATCATAGTCTTAGGCATAAACAACTCTAAACACTTGTTTGTTCTATATAGTGCAGTTTTTTTGTACTATGCCCGTGCACAGTGTGCTCTGTGGCACTTTGAACTTGTACTCAGCGTTTAGAGAACAGATTGCTTCTGTGCAACTTCACAGAGACTTCAGAAAAATCATCTTAAGGAGAAATCCTAATATTCTGAGAACAGGGACGTGTCATCTGTTTATGCGGGGGAAAGGAAGTGAATCTTTTGAATGGACGTAAAATTCAAATCTTTATTCTGTCCATTTCTGATGAGCCAGATTAACGTTAAACGTCAAGCACTTCTGGTAGCTTTGTGTGTTCAATTTTGCAGAAGCAGATTCAAGACAGACCTTTTTAAAACTTGGTCAAGTCCTGGGGTTGTGTTTGAATTTTTTTTGGCCTTGATTTGAGGTGGGTTTTGTTTGGTTTGTTTTTTGAAGAGGAGATAGTGGGGATGATGGTTAGACTACAGCCCAAATTCATTTTACGCTGAGCTCTGAAGTAGTTACTGATTTGCTTTTACTCTTTTATTTAAAAGGTAATAGGAAATTGAACAGAATTTTAATGAAAACATCTTCTTAAAGGGTTGCTCATAAATCCCAGTGTCAATTTTTACTTGGGCATTTGTGTTTGCACTGTGCAAAAGCTTCTCATCCTGGAAGCATGACACCTAATGTCTGGGATAAGTAAGGATGTTAGAAAGTTTGGAAGAAAAGTTAATCTTGCAGCACTGTCTTGTTTGGTCCAGTCTGGCTTGTTCAGATGCTAAAACTTGTGTGAGGTATTCTGTGTTATTTGCTGCAGTTCTGAAGCCTGGTGGCAGCCAGGATTTGAGATTATTCGGGTTCCTAGACTGCTGTCTGCATATAAATTAATGCCCTAAAAAGTGCACATCTCAAACAGGTTTCTCCTTGGATTTTGTCCTAGGATCAGGAATGCAGAGAGGATGAAGGAGGCCGTAGCTGCAGGCTGGAAGGAGACTGCAGGTGTATTAACCCATGGCCTGGTGTTCCCCCAGACTGATTCTCTGCAAAACAATCTTGTATTATAAGAAGCAATGTAGACTCCTTAGATGCATCTAGTTTTTTCCTTTTTCCTTTGATTCTTGAGTTATACTTCAACAATCTCTACAGAATGTATGGTTGCTTCTGATTCATAAAATAGACAAGATCTTAGCATAAGTGCTGGTTTTCCTTGCCATGCCCTTGGTCTTTTAAAACATGCAAATAATATGCTTTTCAGGGTTTAGTTAGTTAACCTGGCATTCAACACAGCATTTGATCCAGTAAGGTAAAATTTTTAGGAGGAATCTGGTTATAGTATATAAAAAATGGTAGTTTATTTGTATTTTGTAGATTATCACCTGGACTGAAAGCATCTACAAGAGTAACTGGCTTTAATGCGAGCTCTGGGGCCGCAGCCGAGTGTGCTTTGAGTTGCTTTTGCTCAGGTGTCAGAGCAGGCTGTGAAGCAGCATCCTCCTAGGTCAGCGTGGATTCGTGTGAGTAGTGGTGCCAAAGGGGCAGAGCAGGTAGATAGTGTCTTCTATGTGCAAAAAAAAGTGATTTTTTTCAAGTTACATGTGGTGTGATGTGTAGTGGTGGTAGTTGTTTCGGGCCTGCTAAGACCAGCATACCCTGTGGTGTTAGAGGCAGAGGAAGTTGAGGATGCTTGACGAAAGCTGCTCGTGGATGAGGCAGGTATGTTCTGGAACCTCGTGGTGGGAGTTTGGTTTTACCCCAAGACCCTCATAAATCTCGATGGGTGCCCATCACTCGGAGCCTGTCTCATGGTTTGGTAGAGTGAGAAGCAGGAGGAGCTCCATCAGCCAGAGCTTCAGGCTCTGGTTTCATGGTCACCAAATGCAGTTTCATTGCTCCCCTTGCTCTGATATTTGTGCTCTTAGATGTTGAGGTTGGTTGGGGAGGAGCTTCGTTAGCTGGAAACTGAGCTAGGCCCAAAAAATATATATCTAGTTTTGAGCCAGATCACTCTCGTTGTGACTCATGGTGTGGTTGTGCAAGCACCAGCGCTGGTCAAGGGAAGGAGTTGCAAAGAGAACAAGTAACTGCAGTTCCTGCCTGTGTCTCTCTCTGGTGCTGGGACTGCAGTGGAGGTGATGTGGTGGCTTCTGCTTTCCCTCCTGCATCTGGAGAGAACATGACCTGCCACTTCTGTGGACGGTGGATAAGCAGGGGAATATTTGCACTCTGTCCCCAGTGGTAACGAGGTGTTCTATGCAAGGAACAGCCTGCAGCTGTGGGAGTTGATATCAACCTGCATTTCTATTGCAACAAATTTAGGGTTTTCACTGCTTGTTTTTCAGTTGAAGCTGCTTGTTGTGTTGGTGACTTTAGAGACATCACCTGTGAGTTGGGTTTATGTGTTGGCTGGCAGGCACCGTCTGCAGAGAAATGGCTCATAATCGGAAGATACCCCTGCTTTCCTGTGATAATGATAATTTTGTTAATTATTGCGTATTTTCTGAGTCCTTCCTGAGGAAAGGGGAGAGCAGGGAGAAGCTGAGCAGACCCTGGTGATAGTGGAGCATCAGTCAGGAGAGCACGTCCCTGCTCAGCTGCTGGTACCCAGTATTGACACTGGAGCACCTTGTTCTGGTGCTGGAGCTGCGGATGCCATTGCACTTCCAGGTTTGATATGAAATATCAGCTCTGACATCTCCAGAGCTCCGAACAGGACAGAGTGGTTACTGAGAGATTGCTTCTTCCCTTGCAAATATTGCAATAATTAAGGTTGTCTAAAGTAGTCCATTTAATGATATTAAGATGAAGAGGCTGTGGGAAGATGGGTGGTGTTCAAGGAGGAGGCACTGAGTGTTACATTCCTAATCAGAAATGGTGTGTTTGAACTGAAATCGCATTCATCTGCTGTGGGAAGATCCTGAGGTGTGTGTGGGAAGAAATGGGGCACCGGAAGCCTTCCCTAATTTTGATCACTCATCATTTTGGGGTTTCTAACCTCTGTATTTTCAGGTTGCACTCCCAGCAGCAGGGCAGCCAGTGCCTTTAGTTAAAGGGGAGATTTAAAACTGTGTTGTTTCTGTTTCCCCTGGGACTGCAGTGCCCAGAGGGTGGCAGAGGGCTCTCTCCTCCCTGCCTGGGCTGCTGGAGCAGGCAGGGCAGCTCCATGCCAATCTCACCGTGGCCACACGGAGCTGGTGTTTTGATGTGTGTTCCTGCCAGTGGCCCGGCAGGTACCGGTGGTGTGTTGGGAAATACCGGCTCTACCTGCACAGGCACTTCCTGGGCACGGCTGGAGTGGCTCCACGGGAACCCAAGGAAAGTGCCTGTTTAATTCTTCTGATTGAGAAATCCCGGGGCTGACAAAACCTTAGTATGTTTTGAAAACTGCTGTTTGTTTTCTTTTGATGAACAAAGTCCTTTATCTGGGGGGGAAAATCTGACCCTCCACAGTGCTTTTATAATGGAGAAACAGCAGGTAAAACACCAAAAAAGGAACTCTCGGGGCTGCTTACAGCCCAGGGCTGCAGGTGGTGAAGGTGGCTTTCTCGCCCTTTTTGCTTTGTTTGACTGAAAATACGAGGAGCTGGGCAGTAGCAGTCCTGTTGAGCAGGTGGCCTGAGTCATTACGGTTTTATATTTATTTTTAATATTGATAAGAAGGAAAATACTTAAATCCATCTGGGGCCCTGAAACAAGAGCACTG
Organism: Scolopax mira; assembly: GCA_004320125.1. Classification (NCBI taxonomy): domain Eukaryota; kingdom Metazoa; phylum Chordata; class Aves; order Charadriiformes; family Scolopacidae; genus Scolopax; species Scolopax mira. Next base: position 138,995 of record BJBW01006866.1, read on the forward strand.
GGTATGTCCACAGCAGTGGTTGGGTTATGGCTGAAACTTATCTTAATTAATCGCTGAAATGAGGCAGTCAAAAGTGTATGCTGGCCCGGGGCTTTGTACGCTTGTGTAGGGAGTAGGATGAGCGTTTCTGCAATAGGTAATTGTCACCCCATCAAAAGCAACTGAGGAAAAAACCTTGCTTTTTGGAAATGCCATGCATCTGGCAGCACACCTCACGTTTGTCAGTCGGTTGCGGTGTTCACCGCTGCTGCAGGACAACAGGCAGTGGAACTGCAAACTCCAGGCTGGCTGGAATGTTTGGTTGGTTTCTTTTTGGGTTTGGTTTTTTTTTTGTTGTTGAAATATTTGTTGGATCCACTGATGCTGTGTTCTGGAGTGTTCTAATACTGAAAAAATTTGAATTTGTCATATTTAAATCAGGGTAGTGCGTGTGAACTCAGAGCTATGAAATCTGCTCTTTAAAAAGATCTGAGCATCTGTGGCTGGAGCTGCGAGTGCTCCCCCGTCTCCAGGTACGACCTCTATTAGTTTCTGTCCAAGGGAATGATCTCTATGGAATCGGGCACCTCTCACACTTTTAACACATCGGCTGGAAACAGACCCTTACCCTGGAAAGCACCAAGTATGTGGGAGGAGCAGTTCAGCTGGATGTATTGGTTGCAGTCCCTTTTATGTTGCTTTTTATGTAATATTCTTTTCTTTAATGCAAATAAACTCGAAGTTGTAGGGAGGGGCTGCTGAGAAGAGGAAGGCTTTCATTACAGACAGCTGACATGCAGAATAATATCTTTTTATATGCCACCTACCACGTGATAGTTTAAAGTAACTCGTAGTTCACTGGGTAAGGTTATTTCTGGCGCAATTCTCCTTTTTGCATAAGTAATGTCATTCCAGCACATCTTGCTTTGCCCTGAGAACTGCTGTGTTGGTATGTGCTGGGTAACCGTTACCGGGCCTGAAGAACAGAAATCTGCATGGATTTATGAAATAGACACAGGGGAAGATAAAATAAATTTAGCCAATTGTTGCTTTCTGCTTTGGATTATAATACTAATTGTAGTTGAAAATAACGTTAAGATTAAAGATACAGACTGCAACAGTTCAGACAGCATTTCTCATGAAATATTCATGCATTTAGGGCTTTTAACTCACCAGATCACTTATAAAGTCACAGGCATTACAGTGTTACTAGGTCTGCCTTGTTTCACAAATACGCTGGGATGGTCCATTGATCTCTAGAACGCACGCACATTCAGAATAAAGCTTTGGGTGGAATCTCGTTTGAAATGATCAAACATGTTTTAATTCTCCAGGGCACTTTCCTCAATGGTGTGATTCTGAGAAAGTGTGTCTTTTCCTTTATTCTGTAATTTCAGTACTTCGTAGCCTCTATCTGTTGAATGAACTGTTTGCTCTGAACCCTCCTGACAAGCCCAGTACCAAGAACCACTGAATTTAGCTGGAGCGGGTGGGCGGCAGCTGAGTGTGCCATTAGCAGGTGTCAGAAAAACTAAGTCATGTCTGGAGAGCTGAGAGCTGACACCTCTTTTCTCCTCCCTTTCATGCCATAACTGCAGCTGTATGGGCAGAAGTTTAAAAAAGTTCGTAAATATGTTTTAGAATTAGTGGGGATATTGCCAGTGCATTTGTATGGCTGATGTGTTTGGAGATTTACTTAGAAAAAGCAGTTGACTGGAGTTTTGGGGGGATGGAGGGGTGTGCTGACTGAAATGGAACGCACAGAAATTGCGAATAACGGCAATTAACATTCAAATTAAGTGCAGTATGTTCTCAGGTCTTGCTCAGAGTCAGAACTGACTGTCTCCAGGCCATATGCTGAACAAATTTGCATACTAGTATGGGAGAGATTTTTTTCCTATTGCCTTATGTCTTATCATTTCAAAGACATATAAAAAAAGAAGACTCCTTTTGTTCCTGCTTGAATACCATTGGGGAGGCGGAGGGGCAGCGCTGGCTGATGCCAGTGGTACTCATCAGTAGCTGCTGCAGGATGTGTCCTCCCTTCCTTGGGAGTTAAACATAGAGTCTCTTCTGGGAGCAGGACTCCAACTGCCCGTGGTTTCTTCTGTTGTTGTTTAAAGACAGCTGTATAATAATCTATTTTGGTTGTAATCAAGCTTGACCTATAAATACTGAAATGGCTCATATAAAACTGATTTAAACTATCAGAGCTATTTCCTTTAGGGGTTAGTGTCACCTTTTATTTTCCATAAAGGAAATTCCATGATAAATTGGCAAAGCAGTTTTGCCCTTTTAAGCCCAGCAGATTCAGGAGGATTTAAAAACTTCAGGGAAGACCCGGCGCAGAGGCCAGATCTGCCAGTGGTTCATTTCTCTGCCCTCCTGGCCTGAGAGCTCTCGCTGTGATGCCCTTCAGGCTTCAGCACTGTGTTAATAACATTTTTTTAATATTCCTTCAGTGAAAATCTTCACCTAGAAGAAAATTTTCATTTTTGTTGTAAAAGAAAATTCAGTTCCCCTCTGCCCCCAGTTTCCAGGAAGCAGCATCAAGGGACTGAACTGACTACTGAAGGATTAAGTACCATATTGAATAACTCCATTTCTTTATAAAAAGTAATGAAACTAATACTTTTTTCCTCTATTTTATGTTATTTCTGTACATTAACTTACTGCTATTGAGGTTAAGCCCTAAAATTTGCCATAAAAACATTTCAAGGGGTGCAGTTCTGCTCTGCAGTGCTAAGGTACATCTATCGGAGACTGTATTGGGTACTCATTGCATGGATACCCATTGCTGTAGGGGTTTTATTTAAACTGATAAACAATGTAGTATTAATAAGCAGCCATATGGTAAGTGGGGCATTTCATTCAAAAAATCATTGTTAAAAGAGGTGTTTAATTAGCTGCAGTTGCGTGGGAACGGGGGGTGCTGTGGTTGCTCGTGGCTGACGCATTAAAGAGTAAAGTATTTCTAAGGCAGCGAAAATCTCTAGGCTGCATATGTAAACCTGACCTTTAGATAGGTCTGCATGGTCAAATCCAGTCTATACACACAAGCTGATTATTGCAGCTTTGCCAGTAGGATTTAAAGAATCTTAATATTTTCTGGAATTTCTAAGTTAGCCCAGGGTCCTGGAAAGCTGGGCAGTGTCCACGCTCACAGACGATGCGTTTTTAGAGACTTAATATTAGTCTTAGAATTTATCACTGAGGGGTAGAAATACATTTGAAAAGCACTTTAAACTGCTACAGTTTTTTCAAGGAGTTTCAAAGAAACCTGAATCAGGAGGAAGCTGTATCGGTTTCTCCATCAAAGGTGTGTGGTGCTGGAGACCCAGTAAGGACCAGCTGAATTCCAGCCCCCAGCAGTGACCAGTGTCTGGGCTTTGTGACCAGTGCCTGGGCCCTGTTACTGCAGAAGTAAAATAATTAAAGTGCAAGCTGAAATTGCAGCGACAATCTCATATCACTTATTTACTCTAATTATATAAACCAGGAAGAACATAGTTAAGAACGTTGCCAAGCTACTATCAGCACAACAAATTATTCTTACCAAGTATAATGTAGCTGGTGTTTTGCTACGACTGAGCCTCCTAGAGTCTGTCTGGAATTTAAGCTGTATTAAAAAAGGTCAGAACACTTTTTTTAACACGAAAGAAAGTGAAAAAACCCAAAACTTTATAGGGCTTACAACTCAGTGGCAAGTTGTGGTAGACGACAGATGGAGGAAGTCCCATAAATGGCTCCTGTGTCTGATGTTTATGCCCTTTAACATTTACATGTTTTGCTGGCAAGGAAGGAGGAAAGGAAATATTTTTCTTTTCTTCTTCTGAAAAAGCTGCTGAGAACTCCTCTGGTTTGCTCTGGTCCCTCTGCTGAAAGAACTGGAGTAGCTCTAGAGGAGGAGAAAAGGCCACGTGGGGCCGTGGCATGGCTCGGGAGGACCCCAGCTCTGCCACCGTCACCGCCAGTCGGTCGCTCTAACGTGCCCACACAATGCGTCCCATGAGGTGTTTTATACCCGTAATTGAGAAAAGCCTGTTTTGTCCTAAACCTGCACCATTTGGGTGGATGTCTGCCCTGCTGTTCGCCGATCGGTGCTCGTTAGTACCGAGTTCTCGGGGACGCTGCCAACTGCAGCCGGTGACGTCGCGCCTGGGCTAATTTGGGGATGCAGAGTGTGCTGGGCTTTGAGCTTTGCTTCTGCCTTCCTCTCCCCGCCTTTGTCCGGCTGGCACACGTCCCGAGCAACTTGCTGCAAATGGAGACCTCCAGGACAAAAGATAAATTAGCCGTTTCAGGAGGGCAGGCTTCAGCTGCCCAAAGCGCTCGTCCCGTGCCCGCGGTCGCTGAGGAGGTGGCACTCGCTGCCACCAAACCTACCATTTTGGGACATTTAAATTGGAAGCTCAGCGTGGAGCTGGCTGCAGGGGAGATTACAGACCGAGGAGAGGATCAATCTCGGTATGTTTTGCTTCCCATCACTTGTTTTCCAAGTTACAGACTCGCTGCTGCTTTCAGAGGAGTTTGTTCCCGGGGGTGGGGGATTTGCTGGGAGCCCCCGTTGGGTTCTGGAGCCAGAGGGGATGACGCTGCTGCCGGAGGCCTTTGCTCTCAGCCGGGTGTTTATGGCCTCGGCCCTGCAGCCAGAACCGGCCCATGTGGCGTGGGAGATGGGAAATTAAGCAGAAAGTGGGGGTTTGGGGGTGCACACGGTCGGGATTGGAGCTGTGCAAGCTTTGAAGGCAAGGCCTCGTGTTTTTCCAGATGGGACATGGGACAATGTCATTTCTCCCCTGTGTTCCCAAGTACCCGTTTGCTTCTTCGGGTCGTCACGAGCTCCATTTTTCACACGTGCTTTGTGCCGTGGTGGTTTTGTTTTCAACTAGTACTTTGAAAACAAATAAACAAAAAGAAGAGTGTGTTTAGGTTGAAATTAGTGAGTCGTGATCGCCTCTCACTTGGACAAGGAGTGTTAGTAAAACATTGCAGCCTTCTTGTTTGTAAATTTATGACTTACCAGTGAAAGTTCTCTTCTGTAAATACTAGCCTTACAATATGGAAACGTTGTTCCCACTGTCACTAATGACGGCTCCTGGGGGTTTAAGCCCAGGGGTGGGTCAGGATCAGATTCAATTCCCGAGTCTGATTGTAGGAACCGCAGCTCCCCCAGGAGTTGCTTCAGCGCCTCCCCCAGGAGCCCCCGTGGTTCCCAGTGTCCAGAATTACCCGTTTGCTAATCCTGAAGTTACCAAAGGAGAAAATAGGTCGATTAGGCAGTGTAAATTCCTGCCTGGAACCAAAATGTTTTCCTTGTTTTTCCAAGAAATAACTCGGGTTTTGGCCTGTGTTAAATTTAGAACAAAGCGTGTGACTGTGGAGGGGCTGGGGGGGCAGAGGCAGCGTCGCCCCGCACTTGGGTCGTGCCCATGGGCAGGGGTTATCCAGAGGCAGTTACACACTTGTTGCCTTCAGCTGTCTTTGGTTTGATGCTGAAAGCAGCCAGTGGAAATGGTGATGTTTTTACTGTTATAACTGTAAAATTGAGGGTGAGATTTCTGCCATAATGTATAAAATATGTGTGCTATGATATAAAGTTAATATGGAAAACACATTTACTTGGGTCTCAGATATCAGAGTGATAATGAGCAACAAAATAGAGGCAGACTCTGAAGCTTGTGAGAATGGAAGTTTGTCAAATTGTACTTTAAAGTCGGGTTGGAGTCCTGCTTTCTGCTTGGCCTTGTCTTCCCCCTCCCGCTCTCGTTTCTCTGCCCTTGGTGGCCTCGGGCGCCCTGCGGGAGGTTGCCCTGAGAGGGAGAGGGACTGCCTTGGGGAAGGGACTTGGCAGGTGACTCCATGGCAGTGATGCTTATTATTTAATTAAATGACACGGTAGCTAAGGGGGTAAGTCTATGGTGGTGTTGTCTTGTTACTTTTTAGGGGAGCTCTCTGTTAATTAATTGCACAATTTGCAGACAAACACCCGTTCAGTTGCGATCCCCGGTCCCTCTTCCCGACACGTTTCCGTAGCTCGTGTGTAACAATTGCGTAATTGTTGACAGCTTTGATTAATATTAGGGAAGTATTTAATGTGCTTTCAACTTCATGGGGTAATTTAATATCTAAGAACATGGGTGTATAACAAATAACTAATTAAGGAGCAGCCGGTGAGTGGGACCATCACTCGGCAGTGCCGGAGCTGGGTGGCCGGTGCTGCTGGCAATTTGCAGCCCATGTTTGGCAAGTGCTGGTCCTCGGTGGAGCCAAGGGGAGAGCCCAGGTCTCACACTTCCAGCCTTCCCTGCGGTAGCTTTCTTTCTGGGTGTTTTTTTATTGTGATGGGGATCTGTCAGTTTCAGTGTGATTCTGACCATTGTAAATCTTGCCTTCCCAGAAGCCTGGATTTTGAGTTTGTTTTGCAAACATGGCTCTGAGTAATGAAGGGATTTTGGTGGAGCACTGAGCAATGTTGGTTTTTTTTAAAAAAAATAAATAAATCCACCCCTTTTCATGACCTAGTTTATAGTAACTTTAAAAACTGGCATGAGGAGCTTTTACAAGTTCAAAATTAAACAGGTTTGTTTATAGTAGCCGTGATTCAGTATTTAACTGCCAGGGTAAAAATAACCAAACCGCGTGGCTGTAACACCCCCCGGCTCTGCCCCTCTCCCAGGGAAGGCAGTGTCCCTGGGGTGGCAGGGCTGGCCCGGGACAGAGGTGCTGGAGCTCCCACACATCTGCACGTTTCTCTCCCCACTCTGTAAAATGCTGACAGCACGTTTCCCCTCGAAAATGTGAAATATTTTGGTTTCCGCATGTGCAGAGCAGACGGCTAGAAAAAGGGAGGTTTGGGTGATGAGTGAACCAGCACTCAGAGGAGGTCAGTCTCGTTTTTCTTCCCTAAACCTGGGTGGCTGGTGTTGCTCCCTGCCCCTCTCCCCTCTTGCCCCGGGACACTGCGGGGCATCTTCTCGGGGACTGGCAGGAGGGAGCGCAGTGGCTGCCCCTCGCGAGGCCCTTCCACGCCGGCTTTAGAAACTGGTGCTTGTGGTTTGGGGTGTGCTCCTTCGGGGCCTCGCTTTTCTCTGTTCCTTTTCTCTCACCCTTTTTTAAAACTAGGGCTGTGCCTTGTGCTTCAAGAGTGAAAATGCAGCCTGCGTTGCTGAGCTGTCATCTGTCTTCAGTCCCGTCCCCGAGGCACTGTCACTGCTTTGGCTAAAAATCCCTGTTTCCAGGTCTGTACAAATTGGATCCAAGCGAATGCTTGAAGCAGGAGCTGCCAGAATGAGCTCTGCTTTGCTCTAGACCAACTTCCTATTATATTTGGGAAAATATTCGATAAGGATTATGACAGCTTCATTGTTTGTTTCTAAAACGCTTTGATTTCTGTGGCTCCAAGGTGGCACATGCCTGTGGCTCC